>CAHIKZ030004391.1:3287500-3315000 GCA_903632075.3 Acanthosepion pharaonis | reverse complement strand
AAATAATGACGTAATAATGTCGTTTTTAGACGTATTTTTAACGTCAAAAAACGACATCATTACGTCATTATTTTTGCACCAACCTAATACCATTTCCAAGGGTATTAGCACGTAAGTGAATGTAATGAATTCAACTGGAAAGTCAGTCAGTCAGTTATGTGCCATGCGTGATACATGCTTAGGCGATGATGTATATATCGATACATGACTGACGAGGCAGATTTTCTCCCGCAGTAGGTTGCCATTTCTTTCTGCGGTAGACTAGTTACCAACCAAGGCAATTACCCATAACTGGAGAGATGTAGAGGATTCATACCTTTCCCAAGGTTACAATGACTTAAGTGAATGTAATGAATTCGACTGGAATTCGAACTCGGCTCTCCAAGCCGCTATTCATTACTCCACCGTGCCTCTTGTTCGTAATTAACTAAAACAATTAAGTTATGTAAAAACTATTAAATGACTATAAATTATTTGAAAAAAATATATATATTTTTAATCATTTCACCCCAAACATGATAATAAAGCCACTAAGACGCAAAGGGCTTACAGAGTATGAAGGAATATAGGGAAAGAACACTATCAATGCAAGAGAACCATAAAAGAACAGGAATTAAGAAGACAGAAGATAACGATTGACATTGCACTTCAATTTTTGAAGATCAAAATTAATTGGGAAGCAAAAGCCGAAAGTGTGTCCCACAAGCGAGAAGTGCGAGAGAAGAAACTGTTAGCATAGAACTTACGGTTTAGTCTAACCAATTCATCTGTCGAATGATGCAACCTTTACGCCAATTTAGTACTGCACTTAAATTCATAAAGTCTGCATACCAAAGAGGAAAGTAATATTTATTTTGAAAATACGAAAAACGTGTCACAAGACCAAAAGAGGTGATAGGGAAAAGCTGGACTTCAGTCTGTCTTTTTTTTTTAAATCTTAGCTAGCCACAATTACTGACCCAAACATACTGCAGTCTTCCTTACGTAATTCTTATTACAGCCACCATAATACCTCAAGCTCTCTAAGCAGTCCTAATTAGTTACCTTATGTAAAATTTGTCTGTGGGGATAAAAATAACAACTCTAGAGTGACGTTCATCGGAACAGTTACGATGAAAGTATTTATAGAAAAGGCAGCGGGAAGTTACGTTAATAATGTAGGAAATTGACTCGGGCCGAGATGCCAGGTCAGGACCAATATCATTGCAGATTCGTCTTTGGATTTTAAGAATCTCTTAATATATCGAAGATATTTGCGCTCAAAATATTGGCCACACCTTTGTTGTTACTATATTACGGTTTTGGTCAGTGAACAATCTGGCCATCATGTGCTTGGCTATCAGTGTAACATTCAAGGAAGATGAAACTGAATCCTGTTTTTTTGGGGTTTTTTTAATCTACTGTTAGATTTTCTCGATTTCCTCCCGTGTCTAAGGATATCTCGTCAATTTCTTATTTAGCAGGGCTCAGTTATTGCTCGCTCTGTTTCGACTACTCTCTTGCCGTGAACGCCAAATTTAAAAACACACACTTTTATTCAGTAGGCTATAGTCGTGATCAGCTGAGCGGGAACTATCTTTTTTCCCTAGATTATATAAAGGTTTCACTTAGAAATTGGCAGTAAATAATGCGGATTGAAAAAGCCCTGATGAATGCCGGAGCGTACAACGGTCGAAACGTATATATACTGTGCCTTCAAAACGTTGGCGATCACCTGGCCCTTGTGGCACTTAGTAAAATTTGACCGCATGCTAGCTCTCCTATTTCCTGTTCTCTCAACCATTTAAACCAGCTCATTAGGCAGTTTATTCGCTGCTTTCCCCTGTCTTTTTGGCTTTCAACATGTACTGCGAGTGTTACATTTTCGAAGCCTTCTTTCCTCATTATATATCCTAGAATTTTCAACTGTAGCTTTCGGATTATAAATAGAAGTGTCTTTTTTTTTGTTTTCATTTCTCCAAAACTTCGCTCACATGTTTGGTTCATGGTGTCCTCAGCATCCTTCTGTAGAACCACGTTTCTATTGCTTCAAGTTTTTTCTTCGTCTGTGTACAGATGGTTAAGCGTTCACTGCCATACCGTTTTTCTATAATAGCCAAGTACTGTTTTCTTTATTTCTAGAGAAATTTTCCTCTTTCTTAATAATTTGCTTAGGTTTCGAAGGCAACTTTCTCTATCCCAATGCGTCTTCGGATTTCGTTGTCGTATTTTCCTTCCTGTGGTAAAACACTTCCTAGATGTTTAAATTTTTCTACTTGCTTCATTTTCGGGTTTCAAATTCGGAGTTCGGATCTTGCGCTGTTCCATTTGCTGGCAACTATACATTCTCTATTTTTGCAACTGATGCTTAGTCCTTTCTTCTCGCATTCCTTTAACATATTCAGAAGAAGTACCTGTTCTTTATTTTCTGTGTCTGCTATCAACACAGTTCCATCTGCATTGTCTTTGCTTACTCCCCCCCCACACTTGGAATTCTCAGTATTTTTCTGTAGCACCTCATTTCTGTTTCTTGATATTATATAACAGTTTATTGCTTCCAGCTCAGTTTCGAGTGAAATTTCCCTCTTTTTAATACTTTGCTTAGCTTTTGCAAGTCATCTTTCTCTATTCTAATGCAGTTTCAATTTTTCTGTATCTTTTCATAGATGCGCGTATCTTTTTCCTGATATAACAGCTTATTACTTCTTGCTAATTTTAGAACGAAATTTTCTTGAGTCATAAGACTTAACTTTTGCAAGGCTTTTTTCTCTATTCAAATGCGCCTTCGCATTTCAGCGTCTTTTCGTAGAACGTCATTTCGATTGCCTGATATTTCATAACAGTCGATTACTTCTAGCTAAGTTTCGAGCTAAATTTTCCTCTTTCTTAATACTTTGCTTAGCTTTTGCAAGACACCTTTCTCTATTCCAATGCACCTTTGCATTTCAGTATCTTTCTGTAGCACCTCATTTCTATTTCCTGATATTATATAACTTCATTTCTTCCAACTAATTTTAAAACGAAATTTTCCTGTTTCTTATTACTCTTCTTAGTTTCTGTAATGCAACTTTATCTATTCCAATATGCGTTCAGATTTTGGTGTTCCATTTTCCGTCCTCTGTCAAAACACTTCGTAGATATTTAATTTTTTTTTTTCTACCTACTTGATTTTGGTGTTTTCATTTTGTAGTTCGCATCGTGGGCTACTCTTTTTACTGAAAACCATACATTCTATCTTCTTACAACTGATGTAATTAAGAAGACACAGTTTAAATAGACTCGCTTTCCTGAAAGTTTTTCCTCTCCAGCAATTTTCTTATGCCGGAAATATTGCTCTACAGTGTTAACGTTCTGTTTCTCAGATCAATTTCGCTTATTTCCTTTCAGTTACGCTTCTTTGGTTTTGTCTTTCCAGCTGTTTAATGAGAGGAATGTGTTGAGGCAGATTTAAGCATGATGAATTGCTCGTACGTTATAGCGATCATTCCTTTTACAATACCGGAAATAATTTATATTCTAAGAGAAAAAAGCTGATTCTCCGTCCGTCACACGTTATCTGCACATGACTATTTCTGTATCTATGTAATGTACATGAGTATGAGATCAGTAGCACTAATACTAGTGTCTCTTCATAATAAGCATTTTTGTAAGGTTTTTAACGGTGAGGTTTACAAGAAGTATTTGCATGAAAGGGATTCAACCTACAAGAGATTTATGGCCAATGTAAGAATTTAATGCTGTTTATTGACTGTTAGATTTGGAAATACAAACTCCTAAGCAACAAAAGCATTTATAACATTATTTTTTTACACGGGGCGGATTTTTCTCCTGATGAATTATTTCAATGAATGAGAACCAGTAATTGTTATATTCCGACGTGTTGTATCTCTAATAGACTTCCCGTTTTTTTCATGAGCCACACTCTCCTTGTTTGACTTGCTATTTTCAACATTTCGCGCACATATAGACAATTTTTGTAGATAATATCAAAATATTATATAAAAACAACTAATTCGTAAATTTGAAATAGTTAATATATATATATATATATATATATATATATATATATATATATATATATATATATATATATAGTAAAAAAAACTTAAACACTAATATTCCATGGTCATAACTTATTCCATTGGAATCGTAAATACGATCCAATTCATCAGATCTACAAATTCAAAAAGAAAACAGAAAAAAAACAACTCCGGAAATAAAAACAGAATTTAGAGAAAGTGTAAGTATGAGCAGGAGGGAGATTAAACCTCAACAGAGAGAAATTTTAGGAGAGGTTGGTGGAAGGGGTTTAATTAAGAGAAAAGAATGAATGTTGACGGATGTCTTTCTGTTTTTTTTTTTTGTTTTTTTTTGTATTTGTAGGTCTGATGAATTGGATCGTATTTACGATTCCAGTGGAATAAATTATGACCATGGAATATTAGTGTTTAAGCCTTTTTATTATATCCTTACTCTGTCCTAGACATTGAGTTCTACCTGGATTCTTCCTCTTGAATTTTTTTTTTCTAAAATATACATGTATGCGTATTTATATATTTTGCATATGTATGTATATTTTCCACTAATATTATCAATATATATATATATATATATATATATATATATATATATATATATATATATATATATATATATATATATATATAATAAATACAGTGAATGTGAGTGTGTTTGTGTGTCCAAGCAACTCGCACTGGTCCGATTTCAATCATTCATAGCTCATTCAAAAGCCCTAGAAAAGTGAGGCGCAGGGAACGATTTTCGTTGAGCTCAATTTCAGGGTTTTCAGATTATGCGAGGTTAAAAAATATATATTAATATATTATAATAGCCATTATCGTTGCTTTCATGGATCAAGGGTAGTAACTTTTATTTTCCTTTTGTGTCCCAAATTGCAGTGCACGTTTAATTATAAAGTAGCTTAAAAGCGGCCCTATCGGTCGGCATTTCTGTGGAGGACTCTTGGTTTGGCCCTCGTCATAATAGCTAAGGCGACGTAGATGCGATAGGCATCACTATACTACAAAAGAACTCAAAATCGATCGCTGCATTTAATTATTGAATTAATGTTTAAGCTTACCTTTTAAAAGTTCAACGATAATTCTTCTGCTGGCACTCAATTTAAAGACGATTTGATGTGCGTAGATTATTTTTATTTAATAGGTGACAGAACGGGAACAATTTATAAGATAAAATTAATATAGTGTAAAGATGGGGAAATAGAATTTGTTATACATTCAACATTTGAAGAGATAGAGAAATATAATGGCTAATAAATAAAACCTAAATTATGGAATCTATATGAATACATTCTCTATTCCCTCACAAATTCAGAGATTAAAAATCCCCAGCTCTACTTTATAGCAATTTACACACTGAAACTTCAATATCTATATGATATATTATATACTTCTAGGTAATATTACTCTTCAGTTATAATTAACATGCATATTGATTTAAAAAAAAAAGAAGTTTATCTCATTAATTAACTGTCCTCAATTACTGTTCTTTTATTGGAGGATTGTTTTTGATTTTTATATAAAAAATATTTCTGTTTAGGAATATCGTCTTATATAGTGCAGAAAACTGTTTGAAATTTACATTTTACTTGGCCTTCAACAAGTCGGCATCTATTTGTAAAACTTTCCTTGTTTATAACAAGCCAATGTATGTATGAAATGTCCATTTAAAATATTTCTTTCAAAGATTTCAATTAGTGACTATATCTTACTTTGGAAAGCGATATCGAACGTAAAAATAACTGATACAACAAAAGTTAATAAAAATGAAAACGCTACCACCCCTTGTCTGGATGATTGGATTTCTCTCTATCCTTGGTAACCATAAATTATGAATTTCCCTTGCAGTTAAAACTCAGTAAATTTAAAAAATAACTTACTCCGAAAATTCGCTTGAGGATGAAATGGAACTAATGTTTTTAATTTAATTACGAAATTAAATTTAAAGTTATTAGCTTCCATTTTTGAATCATGGTTATTACTGTGTAGCGAAAAACCATATTTTAAATCAGTTAATTTATAATATTAATGCTCTGTAAATTTACATTGAGCACTATTTGGAAAAAAATTAAAAATATATCAATAAGAACACCGGATTTATATATATATATATATATATATATATATATATATATATATATATATATATATATATATATATATATATATATATATGGATTAAAGTGCTCAATATTAGAGATGAAATTTATGTAAATATTAAAGTAGATATTGATGTCATCCCATTAGCGACGATAATGTGTTTCAAGCTTAAATTTAATGTTCAGTTCCAGAATACTGCGTTTAAGCATGAAACAGACTGTCAACACGAGGTGTTGACCTTAATGCACGCTAAAGCACGCATATACGGTTGCTATCATCTAGTTATTTGGTTTATATCCCCAATAATCTCTGTATCTCTCTCCACCCACCTCTCTCTCCCTCAATATATATATATATATATATATATATATATATATATCATAATTTTATCATCTAAACAAAAACAGTTTAGACAATCTTTCAAATATGATAAAATTATCATAATTAATTATTGTTCTACTATCGGTATCGAGCCCTCTTTTGAACTAATGCCGTGAACGTTAGAATTTATATATTATTTTCGTTCTCATTGCATCGGATATATATATATATATATATATATATATATATATATATATATATATATATGTGTGTGTGTGTGTGTGTCTATCGCATTGGACTTTTCAGTCACAAACACGCCAGCAAACGAAGTGGACAGACTCTTTCTTGATCTTCATTTTGCGAAGCCATATTAATCATGATGATGAGGATGATACACACACATACTCACACACACAGACACTCACACACACACTCACATGTATATATATATATATATATATATATATATATATATATATATATATATAGTGCGTGACAAAAATTGGACGCACCAAAGCAAGCGAGTAATTGCAGTAGGAAAAAATATTTGTCAGAGGACGAATATTTTCTGTGAAAATTTCTCGGACATTCAGGCCGGTAAATGCTGTTTAATACTGTTTATTACAAAACAGAGCATTTACTTAAATATTTTTATCTGTAAAAAGAATGTATAAACATAAAAAATCTCTTAAAATAATTGTCGGACTTTGTCCATTTCATAATACATATATATGTATATATATATATATATTAATAACTATATATATAATTTGAATTTACGCCGTTTGGTTTTTGGTTAATATTTCTGTGTCCCGCGAGATATGTTGTTGTTTGGCCGAATTATTACAGTTGTGTAATATTTAAATGCACTATAATTTAATCTCGAATTTGAATTTGGACTCAAACTTACATTTAAGTTTGAAAATAGCTATTATAAATTTATTTCTAATTTTCGTTAAAAGCAGACGCTGAAATTAAATACTTTTGAGTCTCAAGAAGGATAACTTTTTTTTGCTTAAAAATAGTTAGTGATAAAATTAATAAAAATAAATTAGAATAAAAAAGATTTGCAGCAATGAAATGATAATAAGGGTAAACTTAACAAAAGTATAAAAATAAAAGTAATAAAAATAATGTTGATAATAGTGAGAGTAAAAAGAAGATAAGAATAAAAATAATAATAATGGTTCTATAGTAAATATATATATATATATATATAGAGAGAGAGAGAGAGAGAGAGATAGATAGATAGATAGATAGATAGATAGATAGATAAAAAAATTGCCTAAAGTTTGCGCTGAAGCATGAGACATAGTAGCCGTTTCACAGTGTTCACTTTAATATATGTTTTAATTTATTGCTTAAACGTTATTTTTAATGGAAACCTATGTTTGAATAGATGTTTGTTTTTATTTATTTATTAAACAGTTTATTTATTCCCATACACCACCTGAATATTCCAGAAATTAGTAAAATATGCAACCTGAGTCCCCAAGGGCCAACTGCCGTTAGATCTGACGTGCCTTGACCTCTCAGCCACGTAGAAGATCCTGGTGGAATAAACTGCTCGTGAGACCAAGGCACTTTATATCAAACGACCGCTTCCCCACATGAGACGTACGTTCGAATCCTACCGTGAATTTTTTTATTCAACATATTTTATAAAATAATTTTATAATCCATACAATATTTGTATACCATGGCATAATGTTGCAATATGCAAAAAAATTCAGAAAAAAATATTATATTAAAGAAATTATAAAAAATTGTAGGCGAAAAAAGTATTCGTACAAAATTTTAATACCTATTTAATACTTTGTAGCATATTCCTTACTCAATTTAACAGCAATCAGTCTCTTTCTGTAGCTTTTAATCAATGATTTGCAAGTTTCCATTGGTATTTTACTCCATTTTTCTTTTTATATTCTTTTTAGGTCCAGGATGTTTTACGGACCTTTTTTTATTTATTTGAATTTGAAACGCCACGAATTCTCTATTGGATTCAAGTCTGGAGACTGTGATGGCCATTCGATTGTATTGACATCGTTTTCCATAAACCACTTTTTCGTATGTTTAGGGTGATTACCTTGTTGAAAAACTCATTCATTTGGGACTACAAGCTTCTGACTCAAACAGAGTCCAAAACATTTATTTTTATTATATTTATAAGTCATATTTTTATTATATTTATAATTCATATTTTTATTATATTTATAATTCATTCTACCATCTATTATTTCTAATTTACCCGTAGCATTAATATAATATTGCCACCACCAAATTTTACTGTAGACATTGTTTTCTTCAGTGCAAAGGTTGTGCCGTTTTTTCTCCAGACGTGAATTCTTGAATTACGCCCAAATATTTCAATTTTTGCTTCATCTGTCCATAAAACACTTTCACAAAATTATTCAGGTTTATTCTTATGCTCACGAACAAATTTTAACCGGGCATTCCTAAGTTTCTTCAATAGTAATGGAGTTTTTCTTAGAGGACGCGATTTTAGTTGACTTTTATGAAGTTCATTGCTTATTGTTTGCTTTGTAACAATCATAACTGATGTATTTTAATTCTTCCTGGATTTCTCTTCGATTAGTCTTTGGATTTTCTTGTATTTTACGCTGAATTCTTCTCATTGATCTGGGAGAAATCTTGCGTGGTTCACCAGATCTCGATTTGTTCTCAATAGTTTTAATCTTTTTTATACTTAGCAATAACAGAACAAATATATTCACGTATATTCAGGATATCTGCTATTTTCTTATAGCTTTTGCCTTCTTTCCAATGATTGTATATAAGAAATGAATTACGAAATTGAAAGAATCTTGCAAAAACTTACAAAGAATTGTGCAAATAAAGAAAACTTTTTCGTCTCGAAATTTTATAAATAACACATAATTTCATTTATAGCAAAATTTTCTAATTGTTTTTTGCATGTTGCAGGCTTATATAATGGTGTAGAAATATTGTATGAATTTTAAGATTTTCTCATAAGTTATAACTGTTAAATAAAAAGTTTCATTATGTATGAATATTTATCTTCCCCACTGTATTTTTCTAACAAGATTTCTCGAATATTCGTATGGAAATAAATTAATATACAGAACATCTACTCAAATATTAGTATCCATTAAAATAGGTACCTCCAGGAGATCGCTAAAAAAGAGCATAGCATGATGAAAAAGATGCCCAACTTAAAGAAACAAAATTCTATCGTCTAAATGTTCATGTCATTATTAAGAGGAAAGATCAAGGTATTTTGGGGGTATTTTTTTTTACATTTTTAATCCTTTCGAGCACGTCCGAAATTTTCGTTAAAAATCTTGTTTTTTTTTTTGGAGTCAGCAAAATTGACAAATAATCGATTATGGCATCCATTTTTTTCCATTTTATAAAAAAGATGAAAATCTCACTTTGAAATTCTTTTAAAAATCAATTATCATTTTTTAAAAACTTATTTAAAAAAATCAGAAATTATAATATTTATTTAAAATATTTTAATCTAAGGTTGATTTAGCTTCTGCGCCGAAAAGATGTACTTTGAAAATAAAACAAAACAGGTCATAACCTTTCGCGTCACTTGACAGGTGTTGAATGACGTATTGACGGATTTACGGGATCCTAATTTGTTCTACGGAAGTCGAAAATGAATTTATTTAGATTTAAGTGAACAAATTATTTACCTCGTTATTTTTAAGGAAAACTTTCAGCGCTCTAATTTTTTTTTGTACTTAGCTTTCACCTTTACGTTTACGATGCTTTATGGAAAATATATTATAAAGAAATTAAAATAAGACTGTTAAGAGTGAGATTAAATTTCATATTTTCATAAGAAAGGTACCTATAAATTAATTAGATACCTTTCTTATGAAATTTTATTAGAAGTGTACATAAAATACTATAATTTTATGTACATTTATTACATTTTACTGTGTATTTGTATTTCCATTCATTTTATTATTAATTTTGATATTTGATTTATGGAAAAATGTCATAACTGAGATTAATATAAAAATAAGATCATATAAATTTCATAAGATGTTACTGATACTTGTAGGTACCCTTCTCAGTTGAAATTGAAAAATCAAATTAACTTCTCCACACGTGTTTCTCAAAAGTAAAGGCCTTAACAGCCGAGAACAATGTTTAACTCAAATAATGCAACTTAATTGTATTCTGGTTGGTCTTCCGTACTTTATATTACAGCCCGATTATAAAAACAAAATTACATTTCTTAATTACTGAGGATCTTCTGATTAGTCAAAATGATACAATTTACAACGCGCTAACAAAAGATCTATCTCATAAGGACACTTAGGAAACCCGATGCGGCTTTTAACTAATTTTATAATATTCTAACAACTTAAATGCAAAAATCTATTATAATTAAAGAAATAACAAATAATTGTATTAAAAATTCATTATTCATCGAAAAAAAAATTCATTTTTCATCGAAAATATTTTTCAGAAAATATTGTCCATATTCATAAAAACAACTAAAAGCAAATAAAAGCATTTGAAATTAAATATCTTTGTTTTATTGAGTTTTGTATGTTACAATTCAGTGTTTTTAACTATTATAATTTCTAAACCGATGCGATCGAATTTCTTGCGTTTTCATAAAATTAGTTAGAGTGGAGGGGTAATAAATATTAAAAAAAATATATTTCTGTCATGACTTTAATAAAAAATAAAAAATAAAAACTTACTTATAATAATTTCGATCATCAATAGTTTCTGAAAGTTTCATTAACATCTGACAATTATTTTTATTTTTGCAAGATTTTCCAAATTAATGTGTGTCATACAAAAAAAAAACGTGCTAAAAATTGTCTACGTTATTTTATTAGTTCCAGTGATACAAGGAGAAACAAGGTTTTTTTTAATCAAAATTTAGAATGTTCTAAAAAGAAAGAAAATTTTAAAAAAATAATAATAAAAACTTTGGTCTTTCCTCTTTATAAGAACATAAACATTTAGACGATAAAATTTTGTTTTCGACAAGTTTGGCGTCTTTTTCATCATGCTATGCTATTTTTTAGCGATTTCATGGAGTTACCTAATTAAAAATAATGTTTAACTAATAAATCAAATACGTCAGATTATTAAATGAAAATATATATATATATATATATATATATATATATATATATATATATATATATATATATATATATAAATATAAGAGAAAGAACAGACGAAGTAAAATTCCGGTGTTCGTAGCATTTACTTTTAAAAACGTGCTCAGTACTAAGCAGAGAAATATATTATTATTCTATTATGAGATATAACAAAAACATGTTTTTGTAATAATATCTTATAATATATATACACACACACACACACACACACACACACACATATATATATATATATATATATATATATATATATATATATATATATATATATATATATATATATATATATATATATATAACACTGGCGTGTGGGTGTGTATGCAAAGAATTATTGAGTGTATTTGAAAATAGGCTAAAAAGTCTAACCTAGATACGATTTTCAATGTTTCTTTCGCAGTTTTCTTGTGCTTAACTACAGGACCTGCTTGTCGGCTTCCATGACACGTGTCCTAGCAGGCGGGGAACAGCCGGTCGTTCAAGAGTAGTGCTTGTCTGAATGACGACACGCGCCGTTCAAATCGCACAATCACTAAACATTTTCTTTGATATGCACTTTAGGCGGTAAATATGAAAAAAAAGCGTGGGAGGAAATGAGCGGCAAATGAGAAGGAATTGGGAAGGAAATGCAGGCGTAGGAAATAAAGTAGCAGAATCCGTTGAAAGTTTTAACAATTTAAAAAGGAATAAAAAAGAACTACAAAAAGGAAAAGAAAATGAAGTTGCGGATCGGAAGTTAAAAAACGAAAAGAAAATATAGAAAAAATGAAAACAAAATATCACAAAACGTCAAATAATTTTAGGATGTGATGGTTTAAAAAAATCAAATCAAATCGTAATGAACAGGGTCAGGAGAAAAGACAAAAAGTGAATGCATGAATAAAACGAAAAAGAAAACGTAAAAAAAATAGTAAGAAAATAATGACAATAAATCGGGTTTGGTTAGAAGGTTTTACGAAAATTCAACCCGTATCCGTTTATTTAATATAAAAATTCGTGTATATACTTGATCCCATTGGGAGATATATGTCGTGTTTATTCGTGAGTACAAAGGGATCCACACGGTAGGGGATCATTTTTGCGGCAGGTGACTCTTAGTCCTTTTAGCGTTGTAAGTTCTGTTGGCAGCACACTACTACTACTACTACTACTACTACTACTACTACTACTAATAATAATAATAATAATAATAATAAGAAGAAGAAGAAGAAGAAGAAGAAGAAGAAGAAGAAAAAAAAATGACTTGTCGTCATCTGTCCGTCTCGAGAGACGATGGGGTAGAGCGGTGCGCTACGAGCCTGGGCGGGATATATGGAGAACTAGGGCTGCCCAGACGTCGAGTTTCCCCTCTCGGCCTTGCTAACAGTCCAAAGGAGAGGATAAACCAATGCAGTTTGGTACAAGCGCGGCTGCACGAGTTGCCGGAAGGTCGGACAAAGTGCCGTCCACCCGCCTTAGGGGATCCACTCCGGCTTTGAATTCAGGGTTGTCATTCTTCTAGACCAGTTGCCATCCAAGGCTATAGAACCCAGTCTGTCCTGCTATTTACCCATAGCTGGAGGGAAAAGAGGAGGAGTCACACCTTTCTCAATGGAATTAGCACGTAAGTAAATGTAATGGATTGAATTCGAACTCGGCTCCTCCGATTCCTCAATCCAAGCCACTATCCATTACTCCACCGTACCTCCTACACTAAATATAAACCATACAAACGGGTCATTAACCTCGAGACCAATCAACAACTAAAGCTTTTCTTCTGCCATTCATTAGCGCCACTGAGCCGACTCCTAATCAAGAGTAGCTACGCATACAAATCACGGAATGGCAAACTGATTCACCTGTTCTATACTGATGATCTCAAATCGTTTGCCAAGTATGACAAGCACCAGAAAAACCTACTCACCATTGTCAAAACCTTCAGCGAAGACATTAGGATGGAGTTCGCAATCGACAAATGTACCAAAGTCAACTTCAAGGGCGGTAAACTAACGAAAACTATGGATTTAGATCTTGATATCAATAACAAGATTAAGGAACTAGACTAAGATGGTACATCCAAATACTTAGGATTAAATGAAATAGATGGAATACAACATTCAATTATGAAGAAAAAGATCCGTAAAGAATATTATAGAAGATTGCGTTTGATACTAGAAAGAGAACATAATGGTGCCAATAAAATGAAGGCTATCACCACCTTAACTATACTTTTAATAACGTACAGCTTCAACAATGAATGACATTAGAAGACTGGAAGCCAATATCAGAAAAATGCTTATCCAAATGAGGATGCACCATCCAAAATCAGATGTTGATAGGCTGTATGTACCAAGAGCTTTAGGAGGTCACGGTCTAATCTAATTACAACAAACGGATGGAAAGCGTACCTCACAAAAACCAATGACCCTCTCGTACATATAGTAAAATACCAAATCCACTCAATCAACAAAGAAGCTTCACTCTTCAAGAAACAGCTTAATATACCTGAAATCCTATCAACAGAAAATGATGTGTATACCATCTATACCAAACAAGTAAAGCAAAAAGCAAAACAACTTGGCCAAGGGAAATTACAACAAAACTGGAAGAACAAGGTGTTGCATGATAAATACATAGAAAGAACGAAAAAAGCAGATGTGGACAAACAGAAAATATATCAGTGGCTGTGGATCGTCGGGCTAAAAACTGAGACAGAAGTCCTAATTATTGCATTTCAGGACCAAACCCTTGCAACCAGACCCCATCACAGTCACACAGTCAAAGATGAAACTAACCCTAAATGCAAGTGTCTGCGGAAAATCTGATGAAACTGTTGACCATATTATCTCAGGATGTCCGGAACAGGCAAAAAATGAATACACCAAGAGGCATAACAATGTAGCGATATATGTGTACAGGAAGATATGCAAGAAGCACAAAATCAAAACCACTGAGAGATGCTATGACCACAAATCAAACATAGTTACCCAAAATTAAACGTAACTATCCTCTGAGCCATGCCAATTCAAACTGACAGGAAAATAAAAGCCAACAGAACTGATATTATCATCAAAGACAAGAAATCCAGGAAGTGTATGCTTATTGATATAGCCATTCCATCTGAGAGAAACACACCATAAAAATTATCGAGAAATTGCCGAAATACTAAGACCTGGAGATCGAGATTAACATGATGTGGGGAATGAAGACTGAGACTATACCAATAGTAATCGAAGCTCTGGGCCTCGTGAGAAAAGGAAAGTACAATTTTACCAACAGTGTTCCAGGTAATATCAGCGTAACATCAGCATAAGTTGCCCAGAAAAACCTCCTACTAGGAACATCTCATATACTAAGAAAAGTGCTATCATTCAAATGACAATTCTCCTATAGGGCTTATGGACCATAGTTTGGACCAGGATCTACAGGATACAAAGCACGAAACATAACACACGAACAACAATAATAATACATCCACACAGTTTTAGGTCATCTACAGTAAAAGATTATTGAACCAATGTCAACACCCTTATCTTGTCGATGTCAGCGTATGTGTTTTGCCAGAGTTACATACGGTTTTAATTAAATGGTGTCCTTCTGCCAGACTGGTTACCAACCACTGCTAAAGAGCCCATTCTACACTGTTTGTAACCCATAACTGTCGCTGGAGATTGATATATTTACCAAGGGTATTTTTGAGAGTGAATTTAACGAACTCGGCTGGAATTTTAAAGAAAAAGTAGAAAAAGAAAATAAATAATTGCCACAAAAAGATAAGGTTACGAAAAATACTGAATATGCTGTTTTTTAAAACCACGAAGAAGAAATTATTAAGAAGACACCTGAAGACGTGAAACTTATTTATAAAATAAAAATAATGTTCGTTTGGACAACCCTTTAAACTCCCTAGTAATACTCAGGGAAAAAAAACTTGCTATAACGTTGATTTTATAACTGTCACCCTAATTAAAAAGAACCTATTTTTTACGTTGAAAATACTTTGAGGGAATACTGATAAATATATTACCACCTATAGACATACGTCAATGCAATATATTATATCACCAAACGTCCTTAAATCCATTCTTAGAGAATCTATTATATGATTATCAACCGATGTTTACATAAAAAACGTCCCCAAAGCAATATACGGAAAACCACCAAACTTACATATTGCCTACTAAACACAGACAAACTTACAAATATACAATATCATCTAATTCCCACATAGAAAAACAAGAATTATGATACACTTACATACATAAAGCAATATTTATGCTTTTTCAGTTAAGCTAGGAATGTGTTAATTTTTTGGATCTTCAAAAGCACGCGTCGTCTCTTCTTGAGTTCAGGACGCCATAACTTATACTATCGCTGCTTACCAAGGCAAATGTAAGTGAAGCCTGCTTAGCCAAATCAAACACAAAATCAAAATCAAACACAAAACAAAAATAACAGAATTTCATTTTTATCGTCTATATTTCATTCTATGATCCTTTAATAAAAATGAAACGGGTTAGATTGATAAACATTTCCTTTTTGTTTTGTTTAATATATACTATACGTGTAAAGTTCGCAGTTTTCCTATTATAATTATTTGATTTATCTTAATGCTTAAGTTAGTGATTCTATAAGGTCCTTGCAAGTTACACGACTATGCAATACCCGAAAAAACGACCCTATTGTTTCATTAAATATTTAAGCTTAATGACTTTTTAATAGAATATAATAATAATAATAATAATAATAATAATAATAATAATTACATCACCTATTGATATATGAAAAAATATATAATTCAGCGTATATGAAGGCGAATAGAATATTTGCCAATACAATGCTCAATAAATATCTCGAGAAATAATTCTTGTATCAGAATTAATTAAAATTCACAATATTTATCGGTTGTATAATAAAAACATTTTTAAATCGCTTCACAAGAGCTTTCATGCTTCAATACTATGATTGTACTTCCTCAGGCGATGGTAAATAACTGGTTATAAAATGATTCCTTAGGAAAATTTAAAAACTAAAAAAAGAAGCAAATTGTTACCTTTTTTTCTTAAAATAAAAGTTGGGTGCATAAGGTCAGAAATTAAAAAACATAGACTTGTTGGTATATATGGATTTACCAATTAAATGTCGGATCTGAGCTAAATAGAAAAATAAGGGAAGAGGGTTGAGATTGGTGAGTTATTTTTTCTTCATGTCGCGATAAACCGACATATAGACATGGCATCATTAACGATTGCGGAGGATATGACAGCGACAAATGTATCTTCATTGTAGCCAAATACAGTTCTATTTGTTTAAGGGAGTTGGTAGGTTAATCAGACTTAAAGTTAACAAAATGTTTTTAATTTCTTATGTTCAGCAAGCTTTTAAAGGGGCCTATAGATAAAATTGTTAATAATACTAAATAGACTAAATGTGTAACATCTATATATGATGTTAATAATATTAGATAGAGGGTAATATTTAAACTGAATAAACATAATAAGGTAATTAGTCGTAGAGGGTGAACCATTATATACTAATAAATTATGACTATAAAAATGGTAATATTTTTTTGGGTTTTATTTTAACTATTTTAAGGTAAACGATAAACTGTGTCGGTAGTTTACACTTAATTCATTCCTTTGGTTTAACAGCGGTTTTTTGTCAGCAAATTTGATTATCTGTAATTTTTCTTATAAACATTGGCAACATGGTTCTTTTAAAGATTTAAAAATTCTAGGTTTTTTAATATTTTCCATTTTACCGTAGGGCTTTTTTTAAATTCCAAAAATATTTTAAAAGGGACGTCATATTTCTGTACGCGCTGTTGGTGAACGATACTATATGTTGATACCATCTAGTTTTAAAGGAATTCTCGGTACTCCCGATATAAACTTTTTTAACTTGGGTTTTCTATAGTAGAAATAGTGCTTAGGTAAACAAGAGAGTATGTTTGGTATTTATTTTTTAATGGACATTCATTAGGATTTCTAAAATGACACTTGTTGGTATTATCAGCTTTCGCTTCTTTTGGGTGGCAATTATTATTTAGATTTTTGTATTGATTTAAAATTTATTATTATGTTTTTTAATAATTTTTTCAAGGTTATCTGTATAGCTATAGCTTAGGTTTAGTTATATATGTGAGTGTTTGTGTGTGTGTCAACAAATATACGAAGAAAATATACATAGGCTTAACGGAAGGACCCTGGAAACAAAGACACTACGTACAGAAGATATCCTTTACTAATAGTAAATACGCGAACACCATAAAACATAACTGGGAGGTTAAAAACAAAAGCTAACTGACACCAAAATATTATCAACCTATCACAATAAATCCAAAAACTGTAAACTGTGTCTGGAGGAGAAAATAGCTATAATTACCTTCCCAGACGAACACAAATTACTAAATAAACAAACAGAGCCCCTCTCAAAATGCAGACACGAAAACAATTTTTCTTACGTTACTTAAAACTGAAAACGAACAAAAATAAATGAATACAGATAAATAAATTAAATAAAATTAATAAGTAAAATAAATTAATTATAATTTATAAATAATTAAATTAAGTAAATAATAAACAAATGGAATACCACGAACGCTCTCATAAACACAATTAAATGTAATAATAATCAACAAAAAATAATAAAGTAATCAGTAATAAATAATGATTTTTTAATCATTATTTATTACTGATTACTTTATTATTGTTAACTTTTTAATCATTATTTAATTAAACAACAGTATAAAAAAAGTTACAGAGCCTTTAGAATATTACAATATACCTACCCATAATGCACCACTGACCAGCATATATAATTAATCGAGCCAAAACACAATGCACATGACTACAAGATTTATTGTCAAACACTTTTCCTTCGGGGAGAGGAACCCAGACGAGACTATGCCGAAGGTTAGAGTCTCGTCTGGTGAGGTAGACAAACCCGACCCCGTGTATGCCTCGTCTACGGGGAAAATTTTCTCCGAGCCTACGGTCTCGGATCGCCCCACATAAAAATCAGCCTTGTGTCACATCCTGCCTTGTGGGGAAGTCGGGGAAATACCAGCTTCAGATTGCGTTTAAGCATAAAACAGACTATCGCCGCCCGCTGGGTGTTGACCTCAATGTCCACTGTTATACACACACACACACACACACACACATATATATATATATATATATATATATATTACATATATATATATATTACATATATATATATATACACATATATATATATATATATACATATATATATATATATATATATATATATATATATATATATATATATATATATACATATATATATATATATATATATATATATATATATATATATATATATATATATATATATATATATATATTATATATACGTATATATATATATTACAGAAAGGTTAACCGTTTACAAGCCACAGGAGCCACTTGAGGTAGAGGGTTAAGTTAGGAGGCAGTTTGTACGGATTAGGAGAGGAAGATATCGGTTAACCCTAGACTTGAAATTATTAAGATTGTAATCTGGGAAACATCCTTTTGGGGGACGGTTCCACAGTGCAGTGGTTCGCGGAAGAAGCCGTTCGAGTGGAAATTCTCATCGATGAAAGACGGAAGGAATGTGGGGGTTTGCTAACCATAAAGTTTAGAAATGGAAAGAACCGATAGAGCAGTGAGAGGCTTGTAAGAGATAGAGTGGCGGGTAGAAAATAATTCGTTCAAAAGGATTCGGAGACGCTTTTGGACTCTATCGAGTCTGGAGAATGAGGTCTGGGTATCTCCTGCCCAAACGTGACAACATTACGTCATTTTCAGCCTGATCTGGCTCTTGTAATGGTAGAGGATAGCACTTGGAGTCAGGTACTTACTGGACCGGTACAGGAAGCCGACAATTTTACTTGCATCTTTAGCGATGGCTCATGTGCACGAGTTACACTTGAAGTCAGCTATATATAATGAGCTGACGATTGCGTTTAAGCAAGAAACAGATTGTCGCTATTCGTTATAGACCTCAGCGTCCACTTTTATATTTACATATGCTTTGTGACGGCTGTTAATGTCGCATACCTTAAAACTATAGTTTATCATATATATATATATATATATATATATATATATATATATATATATATATATATATATATATGTGTGTGTGTGTGTGTGTGTGTGTGTGTGTGTGTGTGTGTGCGTGTGTGTGCGTGTGAAAATATATAGAAAATAGGAAGGAACAGGTTAGGTAAATAATCCAAAGTTCCTTAGCATTTTAGTTATTATTTTAAAAAAATAGTGCTCGATACAAAAGTAGAGCATAAATATAATTATTTATTTAAAAATATGATTCCAACTCGCGACATAAGAGGTCTCATGTTTCAAAACAAGAGCCGAAAACGTCAATATAATTATTTGAATTAAATTGAGTTAAAGTAAGCTCTGTTCCATCTTCAAGCGAATTTTTTTTAAAGTATTTCTGAAATTTACGTGTTTTAATAATTGAAATCAATAATCAAAATTTCCATGGTAACAGCTAGGGCGAATTGTTTAAATTGGGTAGGCGTGTGTTGGGTGTTAATAATAAGTATCAGTATAGAGTTACTTTCATAGATGTCAAGTCAGGGAAAGGTGGGGTGTGTAAAATTTGAAACGGAAGATGTATTCACCCCTAGTCTGGTATGCGTGTCTATGGAGATTTATTTATTTATTTATTTTTTTTATTTTTTTTTCTATAATGAAAGGGATTTGTGCATAAAAAAAAAAAAAAAAAAAACTGCCGTAACGTTTGTTTTTTGACGACTTCATAAAGGGTTATCTTTTTTGTAGAGTATTTAAACTATTTATTTGGGCTATGGATTATGAAAGTTATTATATTGTATGCTTGTTCTTAGCTAATTATTCAGACCATGAACTTGATGATTGGGTTATGGATTAATCAAGTTATTATATTGTATGCTTGTTTTTAGCTAATTATTCAAACCATAAATCTGATGATGACGACAAAAAACCGTTAACTCATGTCTATTGTTTAATAGATTATTATTGTTTAGAAGTTTAATAATGTGCAATTTCTCATGGAGGCACAAAGGGCATGGGTCATATATATATATATATAAGTAAAGGATTGGTGTATTCGGAATAAATTCCAATAACCAACAAATACTATTCTTAAAAGAGTGCTCAATACAGAGTAGAGCAAATATAATTATTATTCGAAAATTATAACATAAAAATGTTATAAAATCACAACAAAATAGCCATTTTGTTTTAACACTTCACTTGATAAAACACCAGAATATATATATTTATATATATATATATATATATATATATAGATAGATAGATAGATAGATAGATAGATAATATTAGTGGAAAATATACATACATATGAAAAATATATCTAAAAAAATTTCCATACATGTATATTTTCAGAAAAAAATTTTTCCAAGAGGAAGGATCCAGGTAGAACTCAATGTCTAGGACAGAGTAAGGGTATAATAAAAAGGCTTAAACACTAATATTCCATGGTCATAATTTATTCCATTGGAATCGTAAATACGATCAATTCATCAGACCTACAAATTCAAATTGAATTTTTTGGTCTGATGATTTGATCGATTTACGATTCCAATGGAATAAATTATGACCATGGAATATTAGTGTTTAAGTTTTTTTATTATATATATATATATATATATATATATATATATATATATATATATATATATATCTGTGTGTGCGTTTGTGTGTGTCTATATGTGGAATTTAATAGCTTTAAAGGTATGTTTCTCAACGTTAATCCTATGGTGACATAGAAATCGTTATTATTCAAAGATGAACAAAGTGAAATTTGTTTAATTTCACATTTAGCAAGTACTGGACATAAATTATAAATGATAGAAAATATTTTAATGAATGTTGAAATTGAGTTAAATTGTAAAAAACTAAAGAAAGTGCAATTCTGAAAATAGTGACAACTTTTTCTGACACAATTTTTGACGAAATAGATTATCAATCTACTAATAAACAAAGCAAGATGAGTGTAGTATTCTAAGACGGTAGGTTTGAAAAAAATAAATAAGTATAGATAGAATGAAGAGGAAGACATACATTTTATAAGAAGATAAAAAATGAAATGAAAAACCAGTAAAAGAAAGAAATAAAGAAAGAAAAAAAGAAAATATGAATTGAAGAACATGCCAATGAGAAAGAAAAGAAAAAGAAGAAATAAAAAGAGAATAAAAGAAAGAAAGAGAGAGAGAAAGAAAGAAAGAAAAATATGAAGACAAGGCATACCAATGAGAAGGAACAGAAAAAGAGTAATAGAAAAGAAAATAAAAGAAAGAAAAAGAAAAATATGAAAGGAAAGGCATACCAATGAGTAGGAAAAGAAAAGGGAGTAAAAAAAGAAAGAAAGAAAGAAAGAAAGAAAGAAGGAAAATATAAAAGAAAAAAGATGAAAGTTTAAGACAATAACAAAAAAGAGAAAATTAAAATTGGAGTAAAGTCAGTGGAGTTGCGTTCACTTTTCTTCCCCGTGTTCCATTACAAAATGGCTGCTACTCTTACCACACGTAGAAAGCAAAGAGCCTTCTTAGAATATCTACTTGACGGAAAAAAAAAATGTTGCCAAATTCATAGGATTTTAGAGAATTATTATGAAAAAGTTCCACTTGATATATTCACATTAACATGATATATCAGTAGAGTTAATAGCAATCCCAGAGAGAAAAGAAAGATTTTTAGTGAGAGGTTCTACAGTGGCAAGTTCTTTGCTTGTATGAATGCGAAGGGAAGGTCTGATATCCCCATTAAAGTCGACTGTGTTATTCTATAGGAAACTTTGTCAAAGTCATAGTAGTTCTGGCATTTCAGTGCAGTCTCTAGGTTAGAAAATGTTCTGTGCAAAACGGGTTACTAGAACGTTAAGAAACACGATAAAGGGTCAGATAATGGGTTCATCGCTTTTGCTAATGATGAGGCGCTTCAGTGACGAGGTAATGAAAGATGCAACAGGCACATGGATAAGAAAACAAATATTCAGATTTACTGTAGTGGGTATACAGAACCTCATTAAATAAAGGTGATTCTTTTGGGGACTAGATCTGCAACATCTTGCAAGAGCCACTCAAGAAAGAGTCTTAATGGATGATGCTGTAATCGCGAACATGAAACGAAAAACTGTTGCATATTTTGAGGATAATTAGGAAAGGTAAGTTTACTCCTAAACTTGAAGAGGAGGAAATATTTCGGGAGTCTGTTCGAAAACGCAACCGTTCTGGGGAAGAAGCTGGTTGAGTTGAATTTCTTCCTTGCCAAATAAATAAGAAGGGGAATTGTCTGAGTTGTCTCTGTGTAAGTGGCATGGGGAGTCCTAGCTGTGAAGGTCTGAACTGGTGAGTCTAAGGAATGTCGTTCGGCGAACACATGCCGTAAAATGTCGATAGGGTAACGAGAAGATGGCTACTATGTGGGAAAGTTATAGGGTAACAATTTGAAGGCTGGAAAGTGAAGATTGTGCAGCCGCAGCCCACTTAAAATGCATTAATCCTTCCTTTTCGGTCAGTTCTTACTCTTATAGAAATTGAACACGACAGGAAACGCCGAGTACTTTTCAGCATCTTTATTCACAGAAATTTAATTTTTTACTTGTGAAAAAAAGAACCGCTAAAATTTCCTATATTTTAATTTCAGATACCTGAATTTTGAAATCAAAGGAAAGAAAAAGTATGGCACTAACTTAAATATAGTCCTGGGTATGACGATAAAATACATCCAGTAGCAAGGCCTATGTTAGAGAGACTGAATATTTTCAGGAGCGTGGAACCACCTCTTAATAGCTGTTGCTTCCAGGTCCCTCCTGACCCATGGTGTTAGCATTTGTGGTGATCTGATCCCAATAATCGACTCCCTGAAAAAAAAAAAAAAAAAAAAAGTATACAAATACTTGCAATACATTATTGTATAGTTACCAACAATACCTATTTATATTAAAATGACTAAAAAAACATTTCATAGTATAATAGCCAACAAGGCATTTTATTTGTAATTGAAGGCATACAATTGCGTTTAAAATGTGTTTATATTTCGAAATTAATAGAGTTTAATTTGCTGCAAAACAAATTCTCCCAATCAACCCCAATAATGTAAGAGTAGTGTAAGGGAGGTAATTCAGTTTGTTTTGAAGAAATCGTTTCGAGCGGTAAACAAATTTACCAGAAAAATTCCATCTAAATTCTAATGCTATACTCATTCGGAATCTTTGGTTTGGTTTGTTGTTTAACGGCATATCAACTCCTTATGTGTCATTTAATGGCAAAATTTAATTTTATTGGGATCCTTGGTATTTTTTTTTAATTATATTTACTATTAAAATCTATTGCTGGAAATGTTTACCATAAAAATGTATTTTTATACCTTCCTAGTGGTTTGACTTCAGTTTGGGTGTTCACTATTTGCCCATAGCTGGGACCCTAACAGGTGCTACCACCCTGGGTCAGGACAGACCTAGAAACAACAATAATTATAAGGTATTTCCGTGCTCCTCAGAACCACTCGATCAGAAGATTTGCTGCCGAATGTAGTTTATTGTTATACCCAGCACGTGTAATAGAGTCTTTTAAGTTCATTCGGATTTAACCTAATTTGTTTTCCCTAAATATCGAAAGAAAAAAAAATCGAAATAAAATAAAAAAGGAATATGGTCCGCTGCTGTATATCAAGTGATTCTTTATAAGAATCAGCAATATTATTGGTCATGACCTGGCCTCTCACTTTCCGTCATTTTCCTACTGCCGTGATGTATCTTCCCTGTGCCTTTTCTATAAATACTTTCAACTGCTTTAGTTTCCTTTCTTTCACCATACGGTCAGTTTTAGACTGACAGGATTGATAGGTTGTAATCTTTTTCTATTTTTTCCTCAGATTATGTCATTTGCAGTGGTTTGCAAAAATATGTATCTATTTTTGGGGTTTAGGGATGAAATTTTTTTGGCCTTGATTGCATCAGATTCCTATCATGCCCAGACACTATTGTCTCGACTCTCGATTAGTTGTCATAAAACCATTGTCTGCGGTGGACATTACTCCAAGGTTGCTTCCGAAAATTGTAATGCTGCACGAACACACTGACGAAAGAGAAGCTTGTGACGGCCATTATAGACGTGTGGTACCGTGACTCCAAAAGAAATGAAGACTGCTCCAAATTAGTGGACTCCATGCCAAATCGCATCAAAGAGCTTCTAAAAGATAGACGAAATTACGAAGTATTAATATGTGCACAGGAAAAAATACGAAAAAGTTTATAATAGCTTAATTATTCGTTTTCTTTCAATTAACTTGCACAAAGGTGTAAGCTTTATGAATATAAGCGCAATACTAGAATGGCGGCAAGGTCTCATCAATTCAAAGTTTATTTTCTCACACTTCTGGCATGTGGAACTACCTTTGGATTTTTTGCTTCCCTGTTACCCACAATGTTCAAAAATGAACTGCAATCCCAATCGTCGTCATCTGTCTTTCTTCCCACTTCTCACTAAGGTCTCCTGTGTCTCTTTTATTTCCCAGTAACCCCTTGGCTTATCTAATTAGGCAACAATTAGATTAGCAACAAGGTCTTATCAATTTACAGTTGAAATGACTGAATGCGAACGAAAGTTCTATGTTCTATGCTAACAATTACTTCTCTCACACTTCTCACTTGTGGAAATCTCTTAAGTTTTTCTAGTCAACTTTGATCTTCAAAAAATTTAAATGCAATGTCAATCGTTATCTATTACCAAGATCGGTGCGTACTAGCCCCGAATCACTTGGCAGGGGTATGATTGAAAGCCATGGGCAATGCTTTGTGAGCATCGATATCGTATGAACATTTGTATATATATATATATATATATATATATATATATATATATATGTGTGTGTGTGTGTGTGTGTGTGTGTGTGTGTGTGTGTGTGTGTTACAAATTAAACTAAACCCAACTATTAAAAGGTAAAAGAAAAATTCGCCGATTTTGACGTTACACTAGGACCTGTTTTTGCTCAAAACCGTTACGAAAAGACACTGTGAGATGTACTACTTTTTATCCATAATTGAATTGGCTAGAACCAACCGTGAGTTCTATGCTAACAGTTTCTTTACTATTTTTTATCCATAATGTTAAATGTGTTAAAATTGTTTATCTTTTTAAGAAGACAAAATAATGATGTTAAAAATTGCCGCAAAACATTGTTGATTTATTTAAAATGGAATGAACCAAGACATGTCTCTAATTTGTATTTAGATACATTATATTTATATTCATTTTTTGTTTTGTTTTTTCTAGTTGAATTGTTCACCTATAATGCATATGATCCATTATTGTACATGATTCTGTTAGGTATTTTATAAGAATACGACCTTATGAAAATTCAGATGTAGTAGAAAGATGCCGCCATACCATAGATTGGGAGGGTATTATAGATTGGTGGAGAACACCAGACCCTTGCTCTGGGACATATACTGTCTCTTGATGAGTCTTTTATTATTCCCACTCCTGATTAATGTTTATCTTTTTTTATTATTCTTTCGCACTCCTTAACATGTTGTGTCTTAGTGGTTTTATTGCCTTGCATGGTTGAGATGTTTAAAAAATAAGATAAAATAATTTTGTAAAAAAAAAAAAAAAAATCCAAGTGAAAATGAAACGATAAAAGAGAAAGAAAAAAAGATGATGGAAATTATAAAGAAAAAAAAAGAGAAAAAGTAAACAGAAAATTATAAAAAGTTGGGTAACAGAAGTTAAATACAACAGCTAAAGGAAATTAAAGAAAGCCTTTTTATCAAATGATATTGAAATTTCGAGGTCGAGAAAAAGAAAAGAAAAAAAAAAGTGTTCCGTCCCCCGGAATTATGGCGTCACCACTAACCTAGGCAGATGGCTATTGCCTTTCCCTCACACAATACACTATTTTCCAATCACGGCAGGGCGCTTGTCGGCCATGATTGTGCTGACCAATAGGTGTAATAGAATAACGGAATGTCGTCTCGTCGAAAATTCGTGTGACAGGCTGGGGTCGCCGGCGTGTATGAATTGTAAACGTCTCTTCCTCGGTTCTGTCCCCCACTTCACCGTCAATCTGAATGACCCCCCTCTGTCGCCCAACACCGTTTTCCCTTATGGCATACGGCAATGATGTTTAGAGTTGATGACGTGGGCGTGGCCGGAGCATCAGCTAATCCGTATCCCCTGACCGCCCCTTAACCAAATGACAAGCATCTCTTCCCCCCCCCAAACTGGCGCGAATGCTATTGTTACAAGATTTCTCGATCTGTTTCTAGTTCTCGCGTTCAGTCTATCTCTTTCCTTTTAACTTTCCTCTGTCACTTTCTCACTTCGACAATCGTAACAGTGTATTTACTGCTTTTTCAATGACTCCCCCAACCCATTAAGGGCTTGATCTTAACGAGAAAGAATGGCAATGGGAAGATGAATTCTAAATGTAGGAGGGTGAGAATGTAATAGTGATTCTTTTAATGTATAAATCTATATTAAACCTAGATTTTTGTCTGCACAACCGCATCAACACACACATACAGACACATCGATATGAAGTATTGGAAATTCTGCAAAGTTTTAATTGTGGATTCCTAGATTTTACTTGGTTTTTATCCTATTCTTAATCCTTTTTTTTTTTTTTTTTTTTTTTCATTTTTTGTGCTTTTGGGTGTTTTGATTTTACAACCATTTCTTTCGCAGAAATGCCATGATTATATTTTTCTTATCTCATCTTCCCGCCACTTTTTCTCGCTTGGTGAATTTTCGTCGATTCGTTTCATCATCAGTTTTTTCTTTCTTTTTTTTTTTTTTTAATGAGTGTTAGATATCTTTGTTTCTTTACTTTTTTTTCTGTTTTTTCTTTTCTTTTTTCTTTTTTTCTCTCTCATTATTTCTTTCTTTCTTTCTTTTTTT
>CAHIKZ030004391.1:3257500-3282500 GCA_903632075.3 Acanthosepion pharaonis | reverse complement strand
TATGGTGCAAAGTCTTGTTGCCAGATATAGAGTCTACCAGCAGCCACCCAGATAACTCAGGGCAGCACTACCTCCTTCTCCGAGGCCCTTACCAACATATTCGGGAGTTATATTCTTATCAGAACGATCAGAGATTTTTCCGAGCTGCTGTAACTTCGTAATCACCAGTAGACTCATCCAACTCTTTCTGATTCCTCTGCACCATCCTCAGATTGACACCCAAACACCCTGAAATGTCCGTATTGGAGCGTCCGGTGCGAATGCTAAGCAGTTCAACATGCCGTTTTCAAATTTCACGTGTCGTAAAGTGCATCATAGTACTCTTTATTTTTTATCTCACAGACGGTACCCAACTGACCCTACTGTACTGTGTAGTTAACAAAGTTAAAAACAAAGAACGCGCATGCGCGAAATTAAAAATATACAATGAGGATAATTTACCCATCGCACTTTGTATGTAATTGGGCATAGAACTGCGACAGAAATAGTTTTGACTAATACTGCAAATTACTACAAAACGAAAACACTAATATAAAAACCCACATCCAGAACTTAAATAACCTCATCAAATCAAGATTTGCATATGATGATTTTTAAGTGTAGCTTAGATATGGCACAAGGCCCATAGAATGGGGCACCCAGTGAGGATCTTCAGTTGTATTTGATCTAGCGAGATAAACTCGCTTACCACATCAAAGCAACCAAATCAAAACATCCATATGGATGTCATTCAGAAATATCTAAACTAATGTATATACAACTATTTTCTATGATCGATGGTTAAAAAATGGCTTTGAGTGAACGAGACCCCCGTGGGCCTTAGCTAGGACTATCCTTCTTTGAACCTTGCTGTGTGGCGCTACAGAATCACAAACAATTAACTGCGCCAAATAACAGAAATCCCGTCACTTGAGGACTTTCAGTAACAGCAACAACTAAAATAGATAGTACGTGTAACTTGAACACTAAATAATGATATAATCAAAATATTGGCATTCCCCACTACTTCAAACAAAAGGTTAGGAAGGAAACCGCCATCAATAATGGAAAGAGCGATAACAGCTACTGGACTTGAGAAACCTATTTTCCTGAATATTGTTTTTACTGATAGTTCATCCAATACAAGGCCCAAGAGCCACTCAAGGTAGATGGTCACTGAGTGATAGCTGGAAAAAGAGTATTATAAGGATGAGGGGGGATAGATATCGGAGAGTCCTGGACTTAAAGAAATCAAGATTGTAATTGTCA
The DNA here is from genome assembly GCA_903632075.3 of Acanthosepion pharaonis. Lineage (NCBI taxonomy): Eukaryota > Metazoa > Mollusca > Cephalopoda > Sepiida > Sepiidae > Acanthosepion > Acanthosepion pharaonis. The sequence goes on along the minus strand of CAHIKZ030004391.1, from coordinate 3,281,252 downwards.
GGGACGCAGTTTCTCGGGAGTTCGTAACAGTTCTGAGGAAGAAGTTGCCTGATTGGAACTTGTTTTTTTTTATCAAAGGAGCACGAAGGGAAGTGGGGATGGCTTGCCGCCAATGAACACGACATGGTGGGGGGTCCTAGTTTTGAAGATCTGGTGGCGGTGGATTTTGTTTATTAGTATATTAACCACTATGGTTTATTTCATGCTGAAATCTAAATATCTTGTAGAAGTTTTATACTTTAAGGTAAAGCTAGGTTTAGATATATAGTTTATAGATCATAAAATGTATTGTTGGAATGTATTTTGACGTTGCACTGATTGTCACTTTGCGATAAAGATGTATTCTTCGTCATTTTACTATAAAAATGACCTGTTGATGTGTTTGGTGGAGGTGTCACTATTTTCCCATAGCTAGGACCCTAACAGGTGCTACCACCCCTGGTCAGGGTAAACCTGGGAAAAAACACCTATTAAAATGGTCCCACGCTCCTCCAACACTCAAATCCCCCGATCAGAGGCCTTGCTAAATGATGTAGTTTATGGTCGTACCCAGGGCGATTGAAGGTCTGCCAGAGTGGCGAAAGGTGAGCAACCTTTGGTCGGTGGGATAAGGGTTGTCGGGTGAAGAATAATTCATCACCCACAGGGCCACGTAAGCGATTTTTGATAGAAATGTTATATAACTTTTAACTTAGAATAGAACTTACCGCTCATGGCGAATATTCCCTTATACGGAAACGGGTAATATTACAGTTATTATTATCTTTGTGTATATCATAAATAATTGTGATATCACAAAAACAATTAAAATAAAAAGAAGATACATTTCTTAGCGTGTGCAACTTGCTCATCTTTTTAAATGTTTATTCTGTTATCTTTACGTTTCTTTTTATCTCTATGTGTTTGCGGAGCAGAAGACATCGTAATTATTTCCGAATATCAGCCCGAAGGCTTGCAAACTGGCCGTGTAGCTTCAAGTCCCTGATTTTATTTTTCCATTCCCTTCTATTTAATTGCTATGAAAGTGTCCATTACATTAAAATAGCACTTATCGAAACGTCTAACAACAACGTTCTGAAGCCCATTTTATGTCAACCTTCCCGTCAACAACGCCCGGAGCATCATTGGCTTCTCTCTGTTGCTAAGGTCAGCCATTTTGTGCTAAAATAATCGTATACTGGCCACTCAGAGTAAATTGACCAGAAATCTGTGCCAGGATCATTTATAGGTTTGTCTGTAGAACAAAGAAGAAAAATGATTGGCTATTTGTTCTCCTAGAGTTAAGCAACTGTGTTCCGAGTATGAAGTGGATGGGTACTAATTACAAATACTTCACCTATAAAGTAACATATGGTACGCTAAATTGAATGGCATTTTGAAAGAAAGTTCACTTTCGTATTTTCTTATGAAAAAAAAAATATTATTCGACATTAAATTCTTTTCATATATACATTACGAGGCAAAAAAAATGAACGCACTCATAGAAAGTCGAGTTTTGTTTTTTACCAAGACAAGTGAGTAATAGAATTCGTTTATTAATATAAGATATTATTAATACAGGAATACATATGTACAGTATACAAGTCAAAAAATTTAGTATTTTGTCGGCTAAGCTTTTGCATTAATAACGTCCTTAATTCTTTATGCCATGCTACAGACTAAATACTTTAGTAATCCAACTAGTATTCACCGTGGATTTATGAGGCAGGCATAATATCTATCTCGCGCACGGTGAATACTAGACCCGGCTTCTTTGAGATTTCCCCCTTTCTAGCAAGATTAATGCTCGACAAACGTACATATAAGTTTTAGATTAAAATAAAATTCTTTTCATTTTTCATTCAAAATACTGTATTTTAGGAATACATTTTTAATAACATCGCCCACGTGACGCCGACGTGATCATATTGAAACGGAACGCTGATCTTGAAAAATTTCAGTTGTCTGTTTTGATCAGTCTTACTCTTATGTCCATCGTCTTTTCATGTTGAATTAAATATAGTCTAATGTTAATTATGTTTTATGAATATGTCCTGAAGATGGTCTATTAGACCGAAACGTCCGACGTTGACATTATATTAACATTAAAACAGCATAATTGCATATTAGGATTTTTGTTTGTTTTTCCGTATATTTTTTTCCATATATATATATATATATATATATATATATATATATATATATATATATATATATGTATATATATATATATACATATATATATATATATATATATATATATATATATATATATATATATATATATTATATATATATTTTCAACATTAATAACTTAAAAAACAATTCCTAAAATGCAAATACCCAATAAAAATAATAAAAGAAACACTAAATAAAACTATCCTGATAAATCGTAACACTTTTCACATACAAGAAAAATAAAAACAACAATCGGATTCCCATGGTTTTTAACCACAATCAATATTCCCACACACTTATTCACAATTTAAAAAAGGATTACAAGAACCTCCAATTAGACAACAAGATCAAAGACATTTTCGATAAACCACCCATAAATGCAAAGAAACAATCACCTAACCTATCAGCTATCCTCACCTCTACCAAATATCTAAACAATAGAAACCAATCAGGAAATTACAAATGTAACAAACCTCGTTGCTTAGTTTGCAAACATTTAATAATAGCTAATATATTTTCTGTACCCAACACCAATATCAGGATACAGCCACCTAACCTCACCTGCGATAGCCATAACGTAATCTATTATTTATTCTACAACTTATGTCCTAATAGTGCATATATTGGTGAGTCTGGAAACAATTTTAGATTTCGTTTCAATAACCATAAACAAACAATACGTCAAAACAACCCTTATTCCCCCATAGCTAAACACTACAATCAATCAGGACACACATTAGAAAACTGCAAATGTTTATTGATAGATTCCGATTTTACTTCCACATTCACACGCAGAAAAAAAGAAACATATTGGATTCTAAAATTAAATACACATAAACTAGGGTTGAATAGGGACTTAGGTGTTTTAAATCTTTATAAATATTTCAATAGTTAAGCAATTTTTTTTAGATATAGTAAAAAAAAAATTTTTAAACAACATTTAAAATATTTATGACAGTTAGATTTAAGTTAGGAATATCCGAACAGTGACGTTCCATATCACGTGACGTCCGAGTCTCGCGAAGGACGCTACTTGCTAACAAACAGTAATTTTAATTTATTTGTAACAAACAGTTATTTCTGATGAAAAATTGAGGACAATTTGAAATATCAAATATATATATAAATAAATAAATACTTTCATAAAATAAACATTATTATTTTTTAATTTGAAACTTTTTCTATATATATATATATATATATATATATATATATATAAATATAAATATAGATAACTAGACTCGTTTCGAAAAACCCTCGAATTTTTGATTTGCTCGAGGGAAAAAAAGGTTTTAAAAATAGAAAGAGCTACAAACATGAACTTCTGCCGACAAAAAAAATCGCAGATGCAGGTCTGAAGCCCAAAGAAAAAACCCCGATACGAGTAACAACTAACTAACAAAAGAGCTCAATACAACCGTAGAGCAGACCTAGATACACCAAGGTGTATCTCTCTCTCTCTCTCTCTCTCTCTCTCTCTCTCTCTATATATATATATATATATATATATATATATATATATATATATATATATACTTGGTGTAACAGCAAAATTGTCCGATTGTTAGATTAAGCTCTGAACCGCTGTATCTTAGAAATGATTAAAGATATCTTACTGGAATACTCCGAGGTTTTTATTTGACTCTACTTTGAGCAATAAGCATGTATAATTATTCTCCAAGATTTACAAAAGAATCCTGATGAAATCGGTCATAAACGAAAATGAAATGTTCATCATTAATTAATCATAGCTAAGGATTGGAAGCTCATGAATGATTGAAATAAAGTTCAAATATATATATATATATATTTCCAGGATCATTTTCCAACTTATTCAAATTGATCTTCACCCTCTCTAATCTTTTAACTTTCTGTCCTGGAGTAACAAGGTGTCTCACACGTTGCACGTATGATTTGATTTGTAAGTCTTTTTTCACTGATCTTTGGACTGCCATAGCTGAAACTTCTCTCTCATGTGCCAAATGTCTTATGGATTGAGTTGTATATTTTCTAATTGATCTCTTTAGCTTTAAGTTGAAAAGATGATCCTTCTTCCTGTTGTAACGACCTGATCCAGTTTTCCTTTCTACTGTTCCCTCTTTTTTAAACTTATTCACCGTTGTCTTGATGGTTCCTTAATGAACTTTGAAAATGGAATCCTGTTGTGGCCTGTTTAGGGGCCACAAAGAAAGACACGGAAGACGAAGGTAGGTTGAACAAGTGGATTGAAATAACAAATATATATAAAGCAAGATCGTTAGTAATAAGCAGAAAGAAGTGTTCGTCCGAACGTTCTTTTTACACTGCTACTTGTCTGCACACGCAAACGAAGCCTAGCAGGTTAGTATTTATGAAGGAGGAAGAGTCCATTCTACTGTAGGTAGGTTACTACAACAAAGCCAGAGTATGAATGTTGCTACCATTAATGAAGGCATGAATGATCTTTTTCCTCTCACTTTTGCTCAGTTGGAAAAACATAGTGGGACTGACAGAAAACGATTTTAAGCTGTTCTTTTTCTAGCTGAATACCTCGAAGTGTTTCTCAATGATTCTTACAAAAAATGGTGTCAAGATGGCTAAACGTCTCATCTGAAAACCTGGTAAAAAGAAACTGCTACTGGTTATTGACCTCAATGTCAACTTTAATATAACCATACTCACAAATATAGCATACTTTAATATATATATATATATATATATATATATATATATATATGTGTGTGTGTGCGTTTGAAAAGTGTATATATATATATGTGTGTGTGTGTGTGTATGTGAAAAGTGTATATATATATATATATATATATATGAGTGTGTGTGTGTGTGTGTGTGAAAAGTGTATATATATATATATATATGTGTGTGTGTGTGTGTGTGTGTGTGGGTGTGAAAAGTGTATATATATATATATATATGTGTGTGTGTGTGTGTGTGCGTGTGTATGTGTATGTGTGAAAAGAGTATATATATATGTGCGTGTGTGTGTGTAAAAAAAGTGTATATATATGTGTGTGTGTGTGTTTGAAAAGTGTATATATATATATATGTGTGTGTGTGTGTATGTGTGAAAAGTGTATATATATATGTTTGTGTGTGTGTGTGTGAAAAGTGTATATATATATATATGTGTGTGTGTTTGTGCGTGTGTGTGTGTGAAAAGTGTATATATATATATATATATATATATTATATATATATATATATATATAATTATTTATATATTATATGCGCAGTACTTATTAGAAGGGCTCAATATCAGAGATCTTTGAATTTCAACATACAAATGCGTATGTATATAGACAACTGCACATATGTATGTATATATGTCAAGTCCCATACTGTCCACATATGTTTATGTCTGTATGAGCCCCGGCGGACGAGCGAGTGTGTATGTGTGTCTGCGTAACTCATCGGGTGTACGGACATGCATCTATGTTTGCGTTAGCATGAATGACATCACGACGACGAATTCCTCCACCACTTTCATAATAACACCAATACTCATAAACCCAAAACTTTAAAAATTAATCAGTTTGTCTGATGATCGTGAAACCCAGGGTCACAAACTCACATCAATCCAACCATATATATATATATATATATATATATATATATATATACAAATAGTGATTTTCCAAATGTAGTTTAGATGTTACACAAGGCCGAAAGTATAGGACACCAAGTGAGGATCAAACTCACTACCCAGTCGTAATTGTCCTAAGAAAACAAGCTTGTTAACCATTACACCGCCTCAAGGTGCCCAATATATATTAATTATTTTCCCCAAGCAAGGAAGCCACTAAGAAACAAGGAGGTTACTGTTGTTGAACGAATATGATTAAAAGATAAGATTATTAATGATTGAAAACATCAAAGTTTATTCTTCTTTTCTTATTGTCTTTGAAATGACAGTGATGTCGTTCAAGGAAGTTAGTATGCCTTCTTCCCGTTGTTTTTATCAAGACACCACCACTAGTTCGCTGGCCATTGATAGATCTTACATTTTCTCCCACAAGTTTCTTAGCAACTATCTACTTTTCCTACTCTGAAGGGGTGATGTTGAGAGGATTTATTTGCCAAACAGCTGGATAATCTCGAAGGATTAGATTGCACGTTTTAATTTAATGTTCTAAATTATTTTTTTTTAATTTAAAATAACTTTAGAACGTGAATGTCTTTTTACATGACTAAAGAGAAGCGAGTGAGAAATGGAAAAATGTAAACAAACGAACCCGTTAGTCTTTCGACGAAGTGAAAAACTTAACCTTGGAATTGAAAAAAATGAAAGTTATTAGAATGTACATGGTGCGATTAATAAATTATCGCCATTTCATATTTTTAATTTCGCGCATGCGCATTGTTTGTTTTTTGATTTTTTGCAGGATAAGTTGGCCACCATCAATGAGAAATAGAGCAACACGTGGCAATTCCCTCCCCCAAAAATTTGTAAATTGCATGCTGTAATTATTGGCATTCACACCCGAATCTCCAATACGAATATTTCAGAGTGTTTCGGTGTCAATATGAGGACAGTACTGAAGATTCAGAAAAAGTCGAATGAGTCTATTGATGATTACGAAGGTACGGCAACTCTGAAATCTCAGTGTGGTCTTTCTGATAAAAAAAAGAACTCTCGAATTTGTCGAGGGAGTCAACACGGAAGCCTACATCAAGTGACTTGAGGAAGTAGTGCTACCCTGAGTTAAGAGGACAGCTGTTGAAAGACCCTGTGTCTGGCAACTGGACTCTGCAACATGCCACACACGCAGGAGAACCAAAAGATGGCTGTCAGACAATTTTTGCCACCATATCACCCCTTACATCTGGACACCTAACTGTCCAGACAGCAATCGACTTCATTATTATGTGTAGGGCGCAGTTAAGCGACATACTAACAAAACTCCTTGTAAGACCAAAGATAAACTGAAGGTAAGAATTATGGCAGCATTCACCAACTTAAACAAGGAGACCGTTCAGAAAAGCTGTAGGAGATTCCGTCTAGAAGTCGTTGTTGAAGCCAATGGCGATTTTATTGAATAAATTTATTTTAGATATTTTTCTGTAATTTTGGTAAATATATGTGTTAAAATGAGATGTCAGTGTTATTTTCATTTTTACGTCATTTAGACGAAAATTTATCCATTATGCCCAGTAAGAATCTAAAATCAGTAAAAGGATAAACAGGAAAAGGTATGACCAAGAATATTCTGGATGATTTTTCGTTTAATCATGAAGATTTTAAGAGCAGAATGTCTTCCTTAATTGGATCATCGAGCCAATAGATCGAAAGAGAAAATACCATTCTGACATGAAAAAATAATGGTCGCGGAATTCTAATTCAAACGTACATATTTCTGAGATGGTGGCAAGAACAGTAAGGAATTTTTTTTGAGACAAGTGACAGCAACACTCTTGATGTTCTATGGGCAAATTACGGAAACCACCATTGGATTGTTTGGTTTTGGTTCGTTTTCCGATATATCTACTTTTTTTCTGATGTTACCGTGGTGTGGTAAAATATTTATTTTCACGCGACTCAAAATGGTAAAAATAGTTTTAGCATGAACAAGAGTCAAAATGGTAGGCGTGGATTTGGTTTGCCCATGAGTCAAGATGGGACGCAAAAGTTTGGCTTGCACGAGATCAAAATGGTAGAGGCGTTTGGTGTGCATGGGATTCAAAAGGAGAGACAGATTTTTGTCTTACACGAAATACAAATGATAGAGAGACTTTGGTGTGCATAAAATTCAGAAAGAGTGACATAGGTTTGGATTGCACGAGATCAAAATGGTAAAGGCGTTTGGTGCGCATGACATTCGAAAAGAGAGACGTACATGTGCTTTCATGAGATTAAAAAATGACAGGCGTAGGTTTGGTTTGCTAACGAATCAAGAAAATATATAATGTTTATGCTGCGTAAGAATAAAAACTGTTGATATATATTTGGTTTGAAGAATAATAAAGATTTAGATTTCGCTTGCACAAGGTTAAAATATTTTGACAATGATTTGGTTTGAATGAATCAAAATAGATACATAAGTTTACTTTGTACAAGAATAAAAAATGGAGACATACGCACAGTAAACATATTTCTTATTTTTCAGGTGTTTACGTCTCTGTATGGGATACATTCAGCGTATTCTTAGCCCATAACAACATTGATAAATATAAAGGTTTTTTATTTATTTATTAAGTCTGAAACCAGGTCATGGACCTTGCTCATTTACTGTGAATCGAATTCAACTTCAATGACTTGCATGATTAGATGGAAAGTTCGCATAAGCAGCCAAATATGTTTTAAAAGGTTGACATTGGTATAGATCTAACTCATAACTAAGCTTTCCGGCCATTTCTTTACGTTAGGCTAATAGCAAAATCTCCCAACAGCTTTGACAATTCGTGGAAAAATCATATTACTATACTTGGACGTGTCTCCTTTCTTTCACGATTTTCTATTTTGTTGTTGATATATTTTTTATTTGTTTGATTATTTTTTTTTCTTTTTAGAAAATAAATAAACTGAGAGGCTTTCCCTGTATGAATCAAGCCTCTTTCTGTTTCCTTCGTCTTCTCACAACAACACTGCACGCCTATTTACCGGGATAACCTTTGTGTTCGGCCAATTATCGGTAATGGTGCATTTTGCTTTCGTTATTAACGCCATTTCGTCACTATTGTACCGTGCTTATTTTTGTATTAGCCCCTGCCTCGATGACTTGTGTTCACTTCAATATCCGTTCCACGATGTGTGTATTTTTTTCTATCGTCCATAATACCGCGTTTACATTTCTCGGTTTTTTGTTTTTCATTTTCTTTTACGTTCATTTTTATTTGGTTTTTGACTTCTTTTTATTTACCCTTTTCTTTCTTTCTTTCTTTCTTTCTTTCTTTCTTTCTTTCTTTCTTTCTTTCTTTCTTTCTTATGTGCTTTTCTTTTTACTCATTATTCTTCTTCATATTTTTGTTTCTTTCTGTTTTTTCTTTCTTTGTTCATTTGTTTACTTGTTTCTTTCTTTGTTTACTTATTTTTTTCTTTTCTCATAGATTGTTGTTTTTTTCTCTCATTACATTCATTTCCTATTTTTCTTTCTTTCTTTCTTTCTTTCTTTCTTCCTTTCTTTTGTCATTCTTTACTCTTCACCTTTTTCCTTTATTTATTTTACCATATATCGATATCATGTTCTCCCCCCTTTTTATTAAATTTCATTCTTTCTTTCTTTCTTTCTTTTTTCTTTCTTTCTTTCTTTCTTTCTATTCCTCTCGTCAATGTTTATTTTCTTTCTTTCTTTCTTTCTTTCTTTCTTTCTTTCTTTTTCAACTGTTTTCTTTATTTCCCCATATATCGGTGTCATGTTCTTCCACCCTTTTTTTTATTAAATTTCGTTCTTTTTTTCTTTTCGTTTTTCTTTCTTTTTCCTTTCGTCTTTCTTTTGCTTCCACTCTTTCTTTCTTTCTTTCTTTCTTTCTTTCTTTCTTTCTTATTGTTACTCATTTTATTCATTTTTTCTTTTTCTTTCTTCCTTTTCCCATAATTGTTATATAGTTCTTCCACCCTTTCTTTCTTTTATTTTTCTTTTCTTCTTTCTTTCTGTTGTCCTTCTTTATTTTTCATCTTATTTTTATTTCCCCATATATTAGTGTCATATTCTTCCAGCCTCTTTAATTAAATTTCTTTCTTTCATGTATTCTTTCTTTCTCTCTTTCTTTTTTGTAGTAATTTTTTACTTCTTTTTACCTTTTGTTTCATTTTTTGCCATAGATTATTATATATGTTTTCCGTTCATTTTTATTAAATTTCCTTCATTTATCTTTCTTTCGTTCTTCATTCTTTCTTGCATTCTTTCTTTCCTTTTACTTCAGTTGTCATTCTTTTCACTGTATATTTTCTTCTTAATTCTTCCTTTTCCTACAGATTGGTGACTTTTTCTACCACTTTTTTCATTCTTTCGTTTCATTCTTTCTTTCGTTCTTTTAAACTCTAGTTCGCCGCCATTTTTCGATTTTTTAAAAAAAATATTTTCATATTGTTTTCTCTTTCTTATATTCACCTCTTCTTTTTCTTCTATTGTTTCTCTACTTACATCTTTCCTTTCAATGTTTTATCGTTTATCAATTTCCCTCCCATTTCCATGTTCCCAGTCTTTGTCTTATTCTTATTTCTCATTATCTTCCCCTCTTTTTACCTCCCCCTTTTCTATTTAGAGTCCGATTATTCATTCTTTCCTTCTTTTTATTCTTCCTTATCCCCAACCGCCTCGGGCAACTGTCGTCTTTAAAAGCCTACATTATCAGTAACACCTAAAGTGATTATACCTTTCATTACATTAATTGTGTACACTTATTATTTCCATAATGTTTGCTTGGCTTTTGTTTTTAGGCCAGAAACAAACGAAAAAGGCAACAATTACACAATGTGACTATAAATGTAACTTTATCACCCGCACTTAATGGAGGATTCCCTCCCATTCTATCGTGTTTAGAAACTGAAGAAAATCGTAAAAAATACTTAATATATCATCAATCCATTGCCTAAGACACACTCTGTAAGCACAGTCTAATTTGGTTTCTAACATCCAGAAAAGATATTTATATGCTTAGATTAAAGAGTTTTCTCACGATAAAGTGAAGACATTTTTTTTCTTACAGGAAGTAGCAAAACAACATTCTTTTAATTGATTTTCCGCCAGAAGCCTTCGCGTAATCCAAACGTGTTTTAAAAAAAGAAGGAAAGTTTTTAAACGTTCTTTGCTATTAAATTCATATAAAAACGCCAACATTCAGATGTGGAATATTCTGGTAATCTATGAAAATTCCAGATAACATTTTTAATTTATGATGCCTACAACATTCTCAACAGAATTTTGGCCATTTAAATTACATGACCGCCTTTCATAATCCTTTGTTCGAAAATAAATAAAATTTATAACCCGTAAAATGTTACTTTATGAATTGGTTAACCAGCAAACACCACAAAAGGAGTCCAGTACTTGTGTTTGAGTATAGTTATAGTCAGCATATATATATATATATATATATATATATATATATATATATATATATATATATATATATATATATATATATATATATATAATTAAGAAATGTCTTCTTGAATAATTTAGACAAGTTTTGTCTACGTATTTTCAATAGGATTCTTTCTTATTCACGGAAAACGCTTCTTAGTATCCTTATTAAAAGAAGTGAGAATATTACCATGTTCATACATATTCATTTATTCTCAGTACTTTCGACTTTAGCACAATGTCATCATCAGGGTGTTTTTTTTTTTTTTTCTAAGGTACAATTGCAAGTGGTGTATCTGATAAATGCCAGCATCTGAATTGTTGTTGGATTTATTTTTCTTCCTCAATATTTTTCCGATTGTCTTGGAGATGGTGATAAAAACCCTAGTATAACCTCTTTATTTTCAAATTTTGTAGATAGAGTGTTAGGATTATGAATTTTGTGTTGTTGATGTTGGCAGTGCTACCCGAACACAAGCAAGCTTATTAGTACGAACTCTAGAGCTTTTCAATTTACGACTTCCTTTTGATGCGACTGATATAATATACGAAGACAATGAATGGAAAACATTATTGACAGAAATATTTCATATATATATATATATATATATATATATATATATATATATATATATATATATATATATATATATTTATAATTTGAATTAAGATATATAACACAGAAAAATATCTATTAAAATATGCTTTTAAAATTGAATTTTTAAATTTTACAGCAACTGATCTCGAGGATTCCAACACTACAGTAGCATCCCCCTCATTGCAATTAATTAAGAGCGTTGGTGAGATACGAACACCAGCGTGAAAAGGGTCCCATTTAAAGTTTAACTGTATTTAGATAAGGCATACTTTAGCTGTATTTAAACAAGACACATTGTAGCTGTATTTTAAATTCGACATAATTTAGGTGTACTTTAAATGAGTTATTATTTAGCTGTACTTCTTTTGGAGATAATATGGCTGTACTTTAAATGAGATATTATTGAGCTGTGCTTAAATTGGACATCATTTAGCTGTACTTTGGATTATAAAAGATGATATTCAGATTTTGATCAACTTATCGTCATGATGCAAATCAAAAAATAATCATTGTTTTCCTTTCGCTTTAGAACTGATTCCGTTTATAAATTTTTGTTTATTTAAAAACCTGAGACGAACTGCGCTGAATTTTTAAGAAACAAACATGGCCGCGAAGTAACAGAAAATGAGTCAAAGTAAAATTGCTAGAAATGATAAGACATTTTATGCAGTTGATTGAGAATGACATTTAATATGTTTGCATCTTTCCAAGTGTTGACTGATTTCAATTAGATTGTTAAGTAACTGGGCTCATTGATTAAAAGATCTTTTAGACACAAACGAAATACAGAATTTATATTGGTTTTATGCCACAGAAGTTTACCATAGATTAATCAATGAAAAACAAAACAACCAGCCAAAACTTGAAGGAGGAATTTACTCTACCAAATGCAGGAATTACCAGAATAAATACATTGGAGAAACATCAAGAAGTTTAAACAAGAGACTATATGAACAAAAAGGGGACATTTTAAATAATAACACACAAAACGCATTGGTTGTTCACCGTAACAATACAGACAACAGTTTTGATATAGGTAATGCTATTTTGATTAGAAGAGAAAATAAGCTACTGAGACGAAAATATCTGGAAAGTAACTTGATCGTTAGTTCAGTCACAATAAATTTGCGTCCAGGCTCTTACAATATATCACCATTGTTTGTAGATTGTATATTGTCTCAGTGTGAGATAATCAGGAAAAAAAATGGTGGTGGAGAGATAAACAAGAATGTCGGCTAGAGTGAAAAAAAAATTCTCTCAAAAAATATTCTTTCAAAAGATTTTGAAAATACCAGCAGCTCTCGTTTCGCGCTCATGTGTAGATGTGGCAACGTCATCAAAGCTCAGTCCGGTAAAATACTAACGGATGATAGTTTCATCAAAAATGAAGGACGAAGTACTGTGATTAAACTTTTTATTTAATTTTTGTGTTCGTACAAGTGTTTTCTTTTCTGGAAACAAAGTGTGTCAAAGCTGTCTAAATGTTACGCATACCAGATTATAGCTCAATTAGAACTCATTTAAACACATCCGGAAACCTATCAAATTCTATTCGCAACATACTTGTAGAAAATACCACCTCATCCACTAGTAAAATAAGCACTAATAAATAAAAGAAAAGCCGAAATTGAATAACATTAACTATGAACACGGCTACAATGTGCCGACCGTGTTTGGAAAATGAAACATTTCTATGACTTCAGGCACGTATTTGAAAGACACACATTCAGTTAAAAATATATAGATATATCTTTGATTATGGCTAAAAGATTAATGGAAGGCACTCGGCAATGCACAATTGTTGAACAGTTATGGCACTTAATGTGTGTGCGTATCTTTGTATATATATATATATATATATATATATATATATATATATATATATATATGTGTGTGTGTGTGAGCAAATATATGTATATAGATCCGACAGTATGAAGAAAATATACGTCCGACGTTGACATTAAACATTAAAAACAGCATAATCGCATATTAGGATTTTTGTTTGTTTTTTCAGTATATTTTTTCATCATATATATATATATATATATATATATATATATATATATATACTCATACTAATATATACACATATACATCATCACACCCTCCCAAAGAACTAACAGATAACATACACTTAACACACACATGCTATTCCCATAAATAAAGCTGCCAAAATGATAGAGGATGAAATTCATTAAGTCAGGAATCTCCCCTCCTTTATCTTAAAAACAACTTGAAAGCGGCCGTTTGAACAACACAAGGCCTGACCGAATTTTTTTTTCCTAATTATGGCCATGCTGACCGAAACTAGTCGGGGAACATAATGGAAATAATAAAACGAAAAGTACAACCCAGTGTCACTGAAAATTTAAATTTTTGAATATTTTTTATTGTTCAAAACACACACACGCACACACACATTTATATATATTTATGTGTGGGGGGTGTATGGCGATTAACGTTTTTAGAGCAAGCAGTCATTGCAATAAAGGTGATTAATATCGAGAGAGAGAGAGAGAGAGAGAGAGAGAGAGAGAGCATTTATTTTATTAATTTTATTTTTACCATATATATATATATATATATATATATATATATATATATATATATATATATATATGCCCTGAGAGGAAATTTCGTTCACTGAGCTGTGCGTGACCATGGTGCCTCTCCAGAATCTATATTTAATGACAATAAGATTACCATTCGTCTATACTGAGAATGTTGCTGCCATATCTTGTTTACCGCGACTGCTATAGATCTACTGATCTTTGATAAAATCCAAGGATAAATCTGCAAGGTCATTGTTCCTAATCTGGCATCTCAGTCATTTTCCCATCGCCGGAACGTAGTTTGTCAGTGCCTACACACTCACGATATATGTCAATATCAGTGCCTACACACACACACACACACAATATATATATATATATATATATATATATATATATATATATATATATATATATATATATGTATTTGTGTGTGTGTGTGTGTGTGTGTGTGTATATATATATATATATATATATATATATGCTAAAATTTCGTTTTTAAGGTAATCATGTCAAAATATAGAAAATAAAGAAAAGAACATTCGCCTATAACAATCAATCCAAAAACTATGAACTCTGCTTGGAGGAAAAATGATTATAATTATCTTCTTCAAAACAAACTACTAAATAAACGATCAAAACTCATCTCAAAATGCAGGCACGAAAACAAATTGTCACTACGTTACTGAAATATCAAAACCGGAAAACGGACAAGAATAAACGAAAATAAATAACATAAAATAAATAAATAAAAACAATTAAAATAAATTAATACAAATAAATAAATTAATTAAATAAGTAAATAATATACAAATTAACAAACGACGTACGACCAGCAAAAGAACGTACCAATAACAGCAAACAATAAAATAATAAATAAATAACCCTATAAATAGCCCCACTGAACTGTATTCGGACTTACAATTCTGCCCACTCAATAGCCCCTAGTATAATTCGAACATTAACCGTTAACGGGCACTGAAACAACCGTTAGAATAATACAACAGACTACCCACAATGCAATACAATAGACTATCCAAAATCCATTACTGACCTCTGTATATAAATAGTCGAGCAAAAATACAATGCATATGGTCTGACGATTGCGTTTAGCATGAAACATACTGTCGCCTTTGGGTGCTGACTTCAATATGCACTTATATATATATATATATATATATATATATATATATATATATATATATATATATATATATATATTCAGTTAATCTAGCTAGAATAAAGATAGGATGGCAACAAAGGTCTCCTGTTGTGAGAAGCGTGCATTTTAAAGCTCGTCTACTTTCGAAAGGTTTCATGTCGTATATATATTCCTTAACATTCCCAAAATCTCTTTTTCTGAAGTAATATGTTTTACCTTTTTACTTACTTATCTTATTCTGGATTTCATTTTTCTTTTCATTTTTCTCCTGCCTTGTTTCATAGCAGATTGAGTTGAGGGACAGTGAAGCCGGATTCGCGATACACTTTACTTTTGTCATATCTGCTTGATTGACACGAGAAAGTCTTAGCAGTTAAGTACGGATGCTAGCCAAGCGATTCGGATTATATTAGAGTTTGAGAAGAGAACACTTATAAGGATGTAAGTATAAGCATACAGCCACATATACGTAAGTAAAAAAGAGAGGTAGATTATATAATTTTCACACACAAAAAAACACACACACACACACACACACATATATATATATATATATATATATATATATATATATATATATATATATATAATCATATTCAAACACGCACACGCAAATATACATGAATTCTAAGGTCGACACACACACATTCCGTATATATATATATATATATATATATATATATATATATATATATAAAAAAATCGTGGGTAAGTAATCCAACTAAATCCTATTAATATAAAATATTAAAACTGATCCACAAAAGAGAGCTCAAAATAGTTTTATTATAGAGCATACAAGTGAATTATAATTAATGCAGTCCAAACAATTTACCAAAATGGTAATTTACATTCTTTTATAGATACGGAGGAAATGGAAATTTTTAAAAATTTCTTTTTATAGATACGGACATTTTCAGACATTCCGGTAAATGTTGCTTAATACTGTTTATTATAAACAGAGCATTTACTTAAATATTTGTATCTATAAAAAGAATATATAACATAGAAATGTGGGTCGATTTTAAATGTGAATTAAGTTTAAGCGTCTAATGATTTTCTTTCTTTTTATTTTAGATTTGGCGATAATATTTTTCACACATTATTGCCATGACTTAAATAACATGATCCAATAAAGAAATAAATTAATTTACCATGATAACATTGATTTATTTGTTGCTGAATTTGACTCGTCTTAATGAAACACCTTTATATATAATCCGTCTTAATGAGATATTCTTGATATATATATATATATATATATATATATATATATATATATGTGTGTGTGTGTGTGTATAAAGAACAGTAAGATATATTATCCGGTATTCTTATAGATATTTTATTTTTACAAAATAGTGCTCAATGCAAATTTATAGAGCATTAATATTATAAATTAATTGATTTAATATCTATCTATCTATCTATATATATATATATATATATATATATATATATATATATATATATATATATATATATATATATATAGTGTGTGTGTGTGACGATTGGTACATGTATTAAACTCAAAGCCTTCTCCATCTCTGTGGAACAAATGCATATTTATTCAGATTACACACACGTTTCCGTTTTTTTACCATTTTTCCGTTTGGGGAGTGTGAGTGAGTACAAAACCTTCCCAAAGCGTCCATTGTTCCAAGCGCTTTCGGCTACTTTCTTAGCCATTTTCAAGGGGAGGGGGATGTTTTGACACAGATATATTATTTGCGTGTTTTTAATAATAGTAGGGGCGTTTAGCATCTAACAACACTAAAACAAATCATATGGAGTACACAAAGTGCCATAAGTCAGTTTTAGAATATCAAACTTGACTGGGAAGCAAAAAGCCAGAAAAGAGTTCCACAGGCGGGAAGTGCGATAGATAAAATCTGCGAGCGTAGAAATTACATTTACATCTTGCCATTTCAACTGTAAAAATGGCGAGACTTTGCTGCCAATCTAGTACTGTTTTTAAATTCATAAATTTTTGGTACCATCAAGGAAAGTAATATTTATTTTGTAAGATACAAGAATGTGCAACAAGGCGAAAAATGTGTGGGGAAATCTGGTCTTCTTTTGTCTCATGATTAAACTTAGCTAGCCACAATTACTGACCCAAACATACAAAAGTATTCTTTACACCAAAACAATATATTCTTACTTACCATTCTTACTACAGACATTATAATCACTCAAGTCTGTATGGAGTCCTAACTAGTCCCCATATGTACAATTCTGTCGGGTGGGGAAGGAGAATAAAAATCAATCATAAAAGAAAGTTCATCAGAACGATTTCTGTTAAAGTAACAATAGAAAAATAAGCAATATATGGCGATGGGAATGTCACTGATTTCGGGTTGTTTTTTGTATCTTACGAATAAACTCTAAATACAATAGCAGAAATATCAAATATGCAACGAGTGGTTGACCTAAAATGTGTAAGATAGATTTTGGAGAAAAAAACTTGTCTAACACGACACAGTGAACCAACATTTAAAACAGTCGACACAGCAAATAATTCAATATAATCTTTCAATTTCAGATTAAATTCGTCAAAAAATCATGGAGTGAATTTAATAAAATCTGAGACTTGAAACCTTTCATTTTATGGATCAACAATAACGCACAAATGATGGATTGCACACGGATTTTGGTCGAAACGCCAAGTTGTGAGAATATCTCGAGTCATGTTCTAGAATAATCTTGTCAAGATCGATAATTTTAATCTCGTTCTGATTTCACAATCTTTTTCATATTTTACTCAGTCACTTCATTCTTTCTCATTCATTTTCTCATCACTTTTTTTTCTTTTTCGTTCTTTTTCTCAATCAAGTTCTTGTTATTTTCTCAACTACATTCATATTTCTCGTTCTTTTTCTCAATCACATTCTTCATTCTTTTTCTCAGTCATTTTCTTTTTTCTCTTCTTTTTTCCTGCTTCACTTTCATCTTCCTCATTCTTTTCCTCAATTACTTTCTTCTTTGTGCTTCTCTTTCTCAGTCACTTTTTTCATTCTCATTCTTTTTCCCAAACAATTTCTTCACTCTCATTCTTTTTTTCATTCATTTTCTTCTTTCTCGTTCTTTTTTTCCCAATCATTTTCATCTTTCTCGTTCTTTCTCTCTACCCCTATTTTTTTCTCGTTCTTTTTCTCAATCACTATTATTCCCCCTTCTTAATCTCAATCACTTTTTTCTTTCTCATTCTTTTTTAAACACTTTCTTTTTCTCGTTCTTTTTCTAAATCACTTTCTTTTTTCTCATTATTTTTCAATTACTTTCTTCATTTTTCTTCTTCTTCTAAATCACTTTCTTCTCTCACATTATTTTCTCAATTACATTCTTCTTTCTCGCTCTTTTTCTCAAGAATTTTGTTATTTCTCTTTCTTTTTCTCGGTGATTTCATTCTTTCCCATTCTTTTTATCAAACAATTTCTTCTTTCTCTTTCATTTCTCAATTACTGTCTTATCTCTCATTTTTTTTCTCAATCAATTTCTGCTTATTCGTTCACTTTTTCTATCACTTTTTCTCATTCTTTTTCTGAATCACTTTCTTATTTTTCAATCTTTTTTCTCAATCACTTTCTTCTTTCAGCTATTTTTTCTCAATCAATTTCTGCTTTTTCGTTCATCTTTTCAATCCCTTTCTTTCTTTTTCTCAATCAGTATCGTCTTTCTCGTTCTTTTCCTTAATCTCTTTCTTCTTCCTTTTCTAAATCACTTTCTAATTTCTCCCTCTTTTTCTCAATCACATTCTTTTTTGTCATTCTTTTTCTCAGTCACTTTGTTATTTATCCTTCTTCCTCTTCTCAATCACTGTCTTCTTTTTCAATCTTTTCCCAATCGTTTTCTTTTTTCTTTCTTTTTTCTCAATCAGTTTCTCTGTCGAGTTCTTTTCTCAACGACTTTCTTTTTGCTCGTTCTTTTACTCAATCACTTTCTTCTTTTTCATTCTTTTTCTCAATTACTTTCTTCTCTCCTTCTTTTTCTCAATAATTTTTGTCTTTCTCATTCCTTTTCAGTCACTTTATTCTGTCTCATTTTTTTTTCTCAATCACTTTATTCTGTCTCATTTTTTTTTCTCAATCATATTCTTCTTTCTTTTTCCTTTTAGCAATCACATTCATCATTCTTTTTCTAAATGACTTTCTCATTCTTTTTCTCACTCACTTACTTCTTTTTTGTTCTTTTTCCCAATCACATTCTTCTTTCTCGTTCTTTTTCTCAATCAATTAATTATTTCTCCTTTTTCCTCATCGCTTTTTTCTTTCTCATTGATTTTCTCAATCTCTTCGTTCTTTCTACTTTTTCTAAATGATTTTCTTCTTTATCGTATATTTTTCCTATCATTTTCTTCTTTCTGATTCTTTTTTTCAGTTACTTTCATCTTTCTCCTACTTCTTCTCAACCCCTATTATTTTTCTCAATCACTTTCGTCTTTCTTTTTTTTTTCTCAGTCATTTTTTCTCTCTTTCTTTTCTCAAAGGTTTCTTTTTCCTCATTTTTTCTCAATGACTTCATTCTTTCTCATTATTTTTATCAAGCACTTTTTTCTTTCTCATTATTTTTCTCAATCACATTGTTCGTACTTGTCCTTTTCCTATACTTTCTTCATTCTCTTTCATTTTCTCAATCAGTATTTTTTTTTGTCGTTCTTTTTCTAAATTGATTTTTCTTTCTTTTTCGTTTTTTTATTGCTTTTTTCTCACTCTTTTTATTTCTCAGTCATTTTCTCAGTCTTGATTTTTATTCGCTTTTCGTGTTTCACTTTTCTTGGATTTATCCAAAATATTTTTTTTACAATTTTTCTCATTAACTTTTCCGACATTTTTTAAAAGTATTTTCTTTTATTCTTCCTTCTCTCAGTTTCTTCATCGTTCATTTTATGCCGGACCATTTCTTCTACTTCCTTTTTAACTTTTATTTCCCCTCTTTATTTTTTATCACAAGTTTTTTCTCTCTTTAGTTTTTTTTTTATCTTTTTTTTCTTTCCTAAATATCCTTCGTTCCTTAAAACAACTATCGTTTATATTCTTCCTCTCTCTTTCTTTCATCCAAATAATTTCTCCTTTCTGGTTGTCCTTCAACACTTCAAAAATCTCACACTGCTCCTAAATGGGCACCATGATGAAATGGCTTATCGAAGACAAAATAAACAAGAAAACAACAATTACTGCTAACGGAACAAGACTAACACTGTAAATGACGATGTCAACGAATAACAAAAAAAAAAAAAAAAAAAAAGAAATAAAAAAAACGCATGCATATTATGAAGGTTTTGTACAGTAATAGTAGCCGTGACAATACGGCCCCAGGCATCATGACTCTTCTGTCAAAAGTCCAGTCGTCAATGGCCGTTCGCAGATCATCCCAAACAATGCAAGAATAAGCTTTCTCGTTTGTGTTCTTTCAAACTACTAGGGTGAGTCGTATTGCCAAAGGGAGCACTTAAGAGTTGCTCTCAGGCCTCAGGCTATTGGGATCGAGGTTTTGAAATCAAGGTAAAGGGTTCGCGAGGAGAGTACCGTATATTGACCAAATGATTATAGAGAAGAAGAATATTTTTAAAAGGGGCGTTAGTTGTAGCAATATAAGAATAATAAATCTCTTCGTGCGTATACTGTTATGTCAGCACTGACATGTCATAAATATTTTTTCTTACCTCACTGCGAAAGAAAGGATACTGATGTACGAATTTAGAATCGAACTTACTTTAGATTACGTTTAATTTAAAATCTTGCATTTCAACATCTTTGGTAAGATGTTCCTTCATTTAAAGATTTCGAAATTATCATCGAATTTGTACAACGTACTTATGCATTCCAAAAGCTAAGCAGAGTACTAAAAAAACAAAAAACTTCGCTAAAAACAAGGAAAAGGGTACTAAGTTCCTCCTGTTGTTGTCAGAGAAGAGAAGTAATAACAACGAAAATTGCAATATGAGCTCTGTAAAAAACATTGGCTAAAGGCATTGGTTAGATCCAGTGACAGGACCCAAAGATTTCAATGTGAGTTCAATAGCTGGGCAGTAAAGAACTTGGAGGGGTGAATTAACAGGAGATAACTGATATCCATTAGACATGGCACGTGGAACTAGAAGAGTCTACCCCAGCGAGCGAAATAAAGGGTTCAGTTCCAACCACCTGAAGAAGTGTGCAACGTTGTGACAAGAGTCCGAATGATGTAAATAGTTTATCTGTCTAGATAAAGTTAAAGAAGAGATTTAAGGTAGAGTAATATGGTTCTACAGAGGGATGCTGAGCATACCATGGTAGGGACATGTGAGCAATGACGATGTTTTCTAGAAATTAGAAACAGCAAAAAAAGAAACATACTTAAAATCAGAAAGTGACAGTTTTTGTGGGATATATAATAAAGATAGGGGGCTTGGAAAACATGACATTCACAAGGCACTTTGAATGCAAGAGAAAGCTTGAGTAAATGGAAGTTGTGGAAAGTCATGATCAGCACATAAAGAGGACTTTAAGGTTAAGGCAAGGAGCATCCACACTTTTTTTTGAAGGGACGAATACAGAGACCTGGTGCACTACGTGCTACAAGGTCCCCAAACAAACCTCCGCAGGTTTTGAATTCAGAGTTGTCCTTCTCCTAGGCCAGTTGCCATCCAAGGCTATAGAACCCAGTCTGTCCTGCTATTTTACCCATAACTGGAGGGTAGGCGGCACGGTAGTGTAATGGATAGCGGCTTGGATTGAGGAATCGCAGAGCCGAGTTCGAATTCCAGTCGAATCCATTGCATTCACTTACGTGCTAATACCCTTGGGAAAGGTATGAATCCTCTCCTTCTCCCTCCAGCTATATATATATATATATATATATATATATATATATATGTTTACATGTCATTTGTTTTATTTACTTATATACGCGTT
Source organism: Acanthosepion pharaonis (assembly GCA_903632075.3). Taxonomy (NCBI): domain Eukaryota; kingdom Metazoa; phylum Mollusca; class Cephalopoda; order Sepiida; family Sepiidae; genus Acanthosepion; species Acanthosepion pharaonis. The sequence continues at coordinate 3,258,873 of CAHIKZ030004391.1, read as the reverse complement.
TAATGAAACTACTTACAAGTCTTTACCTTGTCTAAAAACAAGTTGACTAAAATCTAATCCCGACTTGGTATTTTCTTAAATCCCTGGATAATACCCAATCGCCTCCTCTCAGGATATCTTTTAGCTCGTATGAAGATTTAACACAAAATATACGATTCTTAATCGTGACTTTAATCCTAAACATTGCACATATCTTGTCAAGCCCAAGAGGCCTTTATCAGATTATGAGAATGGAGATATTTTTTCTTTGTTTTTTTATAAGACCATATTTTTTCACTTTCCTCAATTTCGACCTGACAATGACAGAAACAGCCTCACGAGAAAGAGGGACAGCTTAATGCATCGACATATTGTAAACGAAAAATCTTTATTGTGTAATGAGAATCAATATGTGCAATAATGGAGGCTCAACATTTTGTTATTTTGTATGTGTGTGAATATATATATATATATATATATATATGTGTGTGTGTGTGTGTATGTGTGTATGTGTATATATATATATATATATATATATATATATATATATATATATATATATAAACGTTTTATATTGGGAAGCATATGTTTTATATTATAAAGTGGTTATCATACAATGAATCAATTACTAATATTAATGTAATTAATGGCGAATTCTCTTCGCTAACAGACTTAATATAAGTATTAACTTACTAAAAACTCATTGAATTTTTTTAAGAATGTGTTACTTATTAACGGCTGTATAATATTGGAACGCTAGCTGATATTTTCGAAAGTACTTGCTGCTCTCAAAATACACCAGATCCATCTGACAACAATTTTATACATCAGGATCTCGTCATTCAGTGGCTTTAGACTACTCGGCAACAGAAAATATCACAGACAAACATCAGCGAACATTCATATAAGTCTTCATGTGACAATTTAATTTTCCTGATGGATGAAAAAGTTATTTCTAGAGAATTAATAGTTTTTATGTTTAATCCGACATTACTTCTTGATACTTTAAACGTAATATTTTTTTGAATACACATGATTCAATAGACGCTCTGTTGTTTTTTTAATAGTGTGAATTACATTAACTTGAGTGAGCACCTTAGAATCTCAATAAAGCACCTTGGAAGATACGGTATTTAGAGAAGACTTAGGCCAGATTGCGTCTCCTTAAATGGATGGCTCAACCTCCCTGAGTGAGGAAGTTCTTTTTGGTTGATGAGGTGTAAAGTACACGGAGTCGTCTTCTTTCCCATTCAACTGATTGATTTATTGTTTGTTTGATATATTTTACGTTTTATCACCTCTTATTTTTAAGCAGAAACATATTTTCGTTTGTAAGAATAATTCTTTTCTTTTCAGATTGAATATTTCATTGACATTTTCGGAGAATAACAACC
>CAHIKZ030004391.1:3242500-3252500 GCA_903632075.3 Acanthosepion pharaonis | reverse complement strand
TAAGACTCAGCACGGTGGCCTACATCAAGTGCCTTGAGTGGGGTTGGGGGTAGTGCTGCTGGACTCTATGTCTCGCTAAAGAACTTTGCACCATGCACAGAAGAAAGAGAACCCATTCATGGCTGTCAGACAATTTCTGCGCCCACATCACTCCTTACAGCTAACTTCCCAGATTGCAACCACCTTGATTATTATGTCTGGTACGCAGATGATCGAGAGTCCAACAAAACTCCTTGTTACACCAAAGATGGACTGAAAACATGAATTATCGCAGCATTGACCAACTTATACAAAGAAACCATTCAGAAGAGTTGCAGGATATATCGAAGTCGTCTGGAGGTAGTGGTTGAAATGAAGGACGTTTTTATTGAATAGATTTACTGTATGGTATTTCAAGATATCTTAGTGTAACTTTGGCACAGATATCTGTTAAAATCAATCCATCGCACTGTCTACATACACATACATTTTAAGCGTTTCCTATCTGTTCACAAATATAACCAACAAATATTTTCATATTTCATCCCCATTTTCCTGTGCACATGTAGTAGCGTCTCCAGTCATTTCACGCCACTGTTATGTAGTTTCTCTTTGGCTTTTCTGTAAATACTTTCATGGTAATTGTTTTGATGAACTTTTCTCTATGGTATCTAGATTTTACAAATATCAGTCTAGTGCTAGATTGGCAACCAGATCTCATCATTTTACAGTAGCTCGATGTAACCGTAAGTTCTCTGCTAATAGTTTCCTCTCTTGCACTTTTCGCGTGCTAAAACCCTCCACTTTATGCTTTCCAGTCAACTTTGATCTTCAAAAATGGCTATGCAATGAAACCCGGTACCTTTCAGTCTTTCTGATCCCTGTTCTTTTGTTGTTCTCTCTCCTAAATAATGTTTTATTTTTCTTTCATACTCAGTATCCCTTTGCGTTTTAGTATCTCTGAAGCTTTGTTTTAAAGAAATACCTTGGATGCTAGCGAGATAATAAATTTTCATCTATGCTTAAAATCAGAAAAACACAGTCAAAATATGAAATGTTCGAAAGGAAACAAAAAATGAATAAAATAAATAAAAAAAATGTGTAATATGTACAAGTGACCTGTCAATTTCATGATCTACAAGACTCTAAAGCATTGTTTGAAAAACATTATTTACACTATTTACATGTAAACAATCGTCCTAATTTTCTTTTTCTATGACAATATTTCAGCCTTCCGGACATCATTAGATTTATGTCGATCAGGTAACCTACAGGTAATTCCGAAATGAACCATTTGTCAAATCTTCGGTGTTAGAAAGTTACACTGCTCATGTTTATGGATGTACAGTGGCCAAAGAAAAATCTTTAGCTAGTAGAAATAAACTACGTCCAATTTCAAAATTTAATTACGTAATCCCTATTCAACATAAACAGTATTTGGAACTAGTATGGAGTAGGACCTCCGTTTGCTAGTTTCAGTGATTCTATTCAATTTTTCATGGATTTGATCAATTTATCAAGAATCGTCTGATCCATATTTTGTCACTCCTTTAGCAATGTTTCTTTTAGGGTTGTCACTGACGCGATTTTGGTTGCACGCTCTCGAATTTGTCGGTCAAGGTGCTCCCAAATGTGCTTTATTGGATTATATCAGGAGTTTAGGTTACCCATGGCAGTGACTTGATTCCTTGCGATTCCTTCCAGGCCTTTGCTACTTTACTCGCATGATATGGCGCACCATCTTCTTGTCAATCTGATTGGTTCAACTAGTGGGAGTAAACCTTTCTCTAATATTTGACAGTATTTTGGACAATTCAACCGGTCGTCAACATGAATCAGTTCGGATTTCCCTGCAAACCAGACAGCGCCTCACACCATTATTCCAATTCCGCCATGTTTCACGGTCTCCTGAAGACATTCAGTGTTCCAAGTCTCATTCTGATTTCTCCAAACATAAACAAATCTGGAATTCGAATATTGGAAGAATTTACTCTCATCTGACCAAATTACAGACTGACAAAATTCATAATCTTTTCTCTCGAATTCTCTCGCCCTGTCCATACGAAGGTTCTTCATAACCTCTGAAATCAATGGCTTCTTTCTTGCAACTTCATTTATAACCTAGCTCTTTCAGAGTCATTCTCACCGCATATGGCGACATTTCCATGCTGGTGACGACGGTTTTTGATGACTTCCCTTTTCAGTGCCCTTTCGTTGCTCAGACACAATGCTTGATCTTCCTGAACATTGTTTCACAAGACAATGGCCTTCTTCATTAAATTTCTTGACAATATTATTAACCGTTTAATGATTAACCTAGAAAAAACATGGCAATTTCTATATTTGACTTGCCACACTGATGCCATCCTATTATTTGCCCTTGTTGAAATTCACTAGTTTCTTTACTTCCATGAACTTTCATTGCAAAATATAAGTCAACTATTGTTCATAGATGAGAGTAGCTTGATACTAACACTGTATTGTCTGAAACAAAAAGATACGTTATTAAACAAGGTAAAATTGCTGTAATCAAGGGCGGCTAAACACTTAACTTAGCGCATTGTATCATTTAGTTCTTATTCTTGAATCTGAACAATTATTGCTGGCCGTTTACATTGTGACCAGGCACACATTTCCCGTCCAGCGATTGGAACCTAATTACAATTTCATCAAATTCACGAACCAAAACTAAGCTGTAGATTACCTGGATTGATACACCTGACGAAGGCCGAAAAGTTCAACGACCGAAACGTTGTGATAACAACACCAAAGTCGAGGAAATTAAATAGGTATATAAATAGTGTAAATAACAACTTCTCATCCCAGAAATTAAGATAGAATTTTCCTAAACATCAGGGCGCACATTTTTGTCTGTTTTTTTGGATGAAACAGATAGTACCGAACTGGATATATAAACTGTTACAGAAGTTTATTGTTTTAACAAAGGACCGAAAAAGTGGCACCGAAATCCGAAGTACGCATTGTTCTAGTGAAAGAAGCATTGCAAAACCTAAGCAAGGTACTGGTAATTGTTTTAATCCCTTCATTCTAAGGAAGGTGATAATGCCACTAAGACGCATGAGTGAGTGAAAGAGAATGAGAAGACTGTGAAGAGAAGGGAGGAAAATGACAAAAAGAAACAGGATTCAGGAAGACAGAAAATGGTGATTGACATTGCATTTAAAGTTTTGAAGGTTGTTCGTGGCAGGGAAGCGAGAAATTGGAAAAGAGTTCCACTAAAGAGAAGTGCTAGAAAAAAAAACTGTTAGAATAAAATTTCCTGTTGCATCTAGCTAGTTCAACAGTAAAACAGTAAGACCTAGTTAAGATTTAGTAGCACGCTTAAATTCATGTAGTCGAGGAACTAATTAAAAAAGTTCACCAGATGAGTTGTCATGAAAATCACTGTAGAAATGACAGAGGAAAACCAGGTCATGTCGGTGAGAAAGCGATTGCAGTCGAGATACGAAGTCAAGAATGATTATATTGCAGACATTTCTTTGATTATTCTCAAGAAACGCGAGATGAATCGTAAGAGTCCCAGATCGGATATGGCAGCAATATTTAATTCACGGAAGAATGGGAGAATTAAAAATTGGCAAGATGGATTCTAACGAGAGAAATATTCGGACACAAATCTGTGAGCCAACTTTCTCAGAAGTTGACGTAATAATTGATTCGATATGGTCGCTCCAGTTCACAAAAGTTTCCTGGGTTGCTACGTGTTATGGGAACTTACCCATAAGAATAATGGACTATTCCTGACATTATAAATACTGCGCCTCTCAAGAGGTATGAGCAGATATTGTAAGACGAAGATTCTCCCGGCGTTATGCTGGGGTTTTTGACAAATATTGGATCGTTTCTTGGCCTATGGCTGAGATTCGATCAAGGCTTCGACTAGCTTGGACTGGCTCCGGCCGGGACTTGCTAGGACAAGTCATGACCAGCTTTGACTAAGCTCTGACCAGCTTGGACAAGCTATGACCAGTTTTGGACCAGTGGCCTTTGAGTGGAAACACTCGGGTCTCCCACGTTAAACGACCTTGTGTCACATCTTGACTTAGTGGGAGTCGAGTAAATACCAGATATTGTAAGACGAGGAGAGATAATTGAGAGCATATTGTAAGGACATTGGAATAGTGATACTTGTCGAGACAACATAATTCACTCTAACCAAATCTGATAGTCATTACTAATACTTCTACTTCTTTGTATTATATTTCTGTTGTAATATATATTTGTATTCCATACCTGTGTTCGTGTTATTCTTTCATTGGTTCTAACAGTGGACCATCACCGTGATACAAGGAACCTGGACACTATGTGATATCCATCCTCTTATATGACAGTGAAGGTTGAAAAATTGCGCCATGGATGAGGTAAAAAAAAAAGGCAGCAGAAATGTAGTTCTACAGAAGGATACTGAGAATTCTTTGGACGGAGCGAGTAATCAACAAAGTAAGACTTAAAGAAAATGTCAACGGAAAGAACACTTTTACTCAGAATCAGTGTATGTTGGACAATTTCCCCAAGGATGAAGAAACAACTACAGGCAACATAAATGTGGTTCTACAGAAGGATACTGAGAATGCCATTGACAGAGCGAGTAAGAAACAAGGAAGACTTAAAGAACACTTCTACTCAGAATCAGTGAATGTTGGACAATATCCCCACGGATGGGGTTCTACAGAAGGATACTGAGAATTCTATGGACGGAGCGATCAAGCAACAAGAAAATGGCAACAGAAAGAATACTTCTACTCAGAATCAGGAAACGTCAGCTTGACACACAACGTGGAAAGAAGGCTTGGAAAAGTTAACACTCATGACACATATTGAGACCATGAGAGATGAATGAAAACAGCGAGCCATTTTCCTGACGAGCTTCTGTGAATGAATTGTGGAACGAGTGCTGGTGGCCTTAGCATTGGGAAAAATACAACTAATAAGGGCCACAAGGAGTTGAAAATTGTGGAGAGCCATGATCGCCTACGTCCTGAAGGGACACAGCATATGGAAGAAGAAGAAGAAGAAGAAGAAGAAGAAGAGGAAAAAGTAGAAGATTTGTAACAATAGCCTCCTGAATGAGCACTGAACCTTTGACAAATACTTATACCTCTTGCATCATTGACATATTTCACATTCTCCGCCTCATCAAACTCCCAGTGCAGTTATAAATTCAACATTATGCTGGCCAATGTTATCATTAAAATGTATGAAAACTGGAAAATGTTAATATTTTTTGCCATGTGTTGAGTATGGTTTCCTAAAGGCAATAAATTATAATTTCAAATTATGTTGATTTATGATGAAAAGTGCTCAATATGAAAAACAAAAAAATATCTATCTATCTATCTATCTATCTATCTATCTATCTATCTATCTATCTATCTATCTGTCTGTCTGTGTGTGTATGTATGTATGTATGCACAAAAGGTAAAGACAACAAGAAAACTGTATTATTAACCGACGCGTTTCATCCAATGTGGATTTTGGAGGCAAAACTAAAGGAATTTATTGAAAACAAAGTAACTATTACCAACAAATAAAATGTCCTTAGCAACTAGAAGAATTTAGAAAAAGCTATTGTATTCATATTGTCAATTGAAAATTACTATATGAATAGAGTAGCGTTTACTAAATTCTAGTTGCTAAGGACGTATTGTTACTTGTTAATAATTACTTTGTTTCCAATAAATTCATTCCTTTTTTGCCTTGAGAAAGTCCACAATCGACGAAACGCATCGGCTAATAATTTCCTATTGTCTTTTACGTTTATACATATTGTCTTTTTCTACAGGTTAACACTGAGAAATTTTTCATATATATATATAAATATATGTATGTATATATATATATATATATATATATTCACGAATATTTGGTGTAATCCAATTGTTCGTAACAAATCGGATGTCTAGCCACACTGATGAGCTGTGAAACAGCGAAACAGTCTGTCTGTGGATGACGGTATATATATATATATATATATATATATATATATATATATATATATATATATATATATATGTGTGTGTGTGCGTGTGTGTGTGTGTGTGTGTGTGTCGTTATAAATACAACAAAAATATTAATATTTAAAATAACTGTAAAAAAAAGACTATTTAATTTCTAGGGCAGATGATGAAAAAAGGGGTCTTCGAAATTTTAGCACAGAAAGGACATATTGAAGTCAAAACGAAGAGATAAAAACTAAACAAAACAAAATACTGCTAAGAGTGACAAAGGAAAGAAAGTTGTGGAGAACAATTCCTGAAATAACACGGCCCATAAAAGAAGAAGAAGAAGAAGAAGAAGAAGAAGAAGAAGAAGAATATATCATTCGTAATTGTACGCAGTTAACAATAAAGTAACCTCATTCTCAAACTTGACATTTGTAAATAAAAACAAACTACGGGTAAATCTTTATTCAGGAATCGATTTGACACTAACTATAAGAAACGAAAACCCTTCATAAAATGATAAAAAATATTTTTTGATTGTGGCAAATGCTTTGCTTGATGAAAGTCTCATGAATGATAATAAAAAAATTGTTACGAAAAGGTTCCCCTGCATGTTATGAGATGCCCAAACATTTTAATTTACGTATGTATATATAAGCTTTTCGAACTCTCCTTATATATATATATATATATATATATATATATATATATATATATATATATATATATGAAAGGATAAATCAATTTTGTTGTATACAAGAAAATGTCAATAGTATTCACAATAATTTTTGTGAAACTGTTGGCTGTTGATATGTGACGTTAAAACCCACAAAAATCAAGCGAAAAAGAACAATAAACAATGTAAATCGTTATCATCAACAGCGACAATTTTGACAAGAATAAAAAAAATACAGAAGTAATTTAACTCTTGAGAAAAAAAAAAGAATACATTACGCCAATCAGCAGAGCAGCCACTCGAAAGGCCCAACAGGATGGAGTAAGACAAATATGCGCCAAAAAACAAACGTCTGTTTCTGTGCATTTGGCTACGGTTGGCATGCAAGATTAAAAAATATATATATATATGAACAAAAAGCGATAGAAAAATCAGTGGTAAGAAAGAAAAAACATACAAAGAAAAAGAGATGTTCCCATTGTCTTGTAAGTTTTATGTAAAATAAATCCGGTCGTCATAAAAATGTAAGCAAAACACCAGTCTGACAACGTCACAGCACGACATCTGCCAAAAACCTCTTCACGAAATATAATACAGGGAAATATGAAATCTTTTAAGCACACACACAGACACACACAGGTTATATATATATATATATATATATATATATATATATATATATAAACACTGCAAAACTAGTACATACTAATGCATACGTAGGTACAGCGTAGAAGTGCATCCAACGCAGGATATGACAGAAAGTGAAATGGTTCATTGAGTAAGACTAATTCAGTATTTTTATACATCAAAATGCTACCTTCATACATATAAATAAAAATATATTCATTTGAAAATCAAGTAAATACCCATATATATATATATATATATATATATATATATATATATATATATATATATATAAAAAGGCATGATGTGTGTGTGTGAGAATAACGAATCCGCGGCCGCAATTTTCGACGGATTTGCACCAAAATTTACACGCACATGCTCCAAGTTAGCGGGAAGGCCAAGACCGACCTTGCATTTCCCAATTCCCATCGATAGTGGAAGTGATCGATTTTTTCATGCTTCTACGGCAGTTTTTATGTAGTTTGCGGCCATTTTCTACTGGCCAGTGGGAGAGCCAATAGCTGCCTGCCACGAATATGCAAAAAGATTCTATTGGCCAGCGTGAGAGCCTACAGCTGACTGACACGAATGTTAACTAGCATGCTAGCATGCAAAAAAAAAATCGATAGCTGCATTCGTCACAAGTGGAAAAAAATTAAATCTGCATGGCACTTTACTCCAATAGGCTCATTCACTTGCTTAAACTTAACCTTGATTCTGATTCCGTAGAACTGGGTTGGGTGTGAAAAAGTATTTGTTGTTAACATTCTTTTTTCATTCGTTTTTTTCCAGTTATGAGTCCTTTTTAAAGCTGATCGTTTTCTGTTCATTTTGTTAGGTTCTTTTTTCGTAACAGATTTAATGTTTAGTATAGAGCTTAGAAAAAATTCGCAGTGTGAGATAGGCAAGAAGTAAGGCATGTAGCAACATCAGTACGGTAAAGAGCACTCCTTTAAAGGCAAAAATATTTTAAGTCAAGTGATAGCGATTGCTGTATGTGTCGTACGAATCAAGCACGGGCAACGCCGGGACATGCTGCTAGTATAGACCTATTAAATCTAAACACACACACACACGCACACACACACACACACACACACACACACACACACACACACACACACACATATATATATATATATATATATATAAGAAATATAGTCTTAAAGTGTGCTATATTTATGGGATAACGTGCTCAATATCAGAGATAGAGCGTGTGTAAATATAAAAGTGAACATTGAAGTCAACACTTAGAGGCGACAATCTTAAGAATTGAAAAGTTACTTAAAATCGAAAAACCGAAAAGAGTAAATAAATATATACAGTATAATAAATAAATATTAAAAAACAAGTAAAATAAATTAATCTAAATTCATCCAAATAAATAAATAAATAAACTCGCAAACCGATCCCGTTAAACTAACCGTTAGAAAAAACAAATAAAGTTAATCAATCCAAATAAATGCATGAAGTAATAAACAAATTAAAAACTGCTCCCGCCAAAATAATAGTTAGAATGACCTACAACAATCAACCCCAAAATTGAATAAATAGTTTAATTATCTTCCCAAACCAAAACAAAACTATTAAATAAGCAATATAAACAATTTTTTACTACGTTAATAAAACACCGATTAAAATAAAATAAAAAAAATGATTATATAAGATAAGAAATAAAAATAAAAATAAATAATGACAAGCAAAATAATTGAACCCAAATAAATAAATAAACAAATAAATGACTTCCGGAAAAATAACCGCCAAAATAGACTACCCACAATGCACCACTGACCCGCATATATAAATGTCCGAGAAAAATAACAGCACTAGCGGCCTGACGATTGCATCTAGCATGGAACAGACTGTTGCCTCTAAGTATTGGCTTCAATATATATATATATATATATATATATATATATATATATGCATGCAAGTGTCATTAAATATGACAGGCAAGTTGCTTTGATTAAGTTTTTTATATAAATTCTCCAGTGATATTTTTCCGTAGAAAACATTATATAAAAACTGCGCAATACATAGCTCAAATATGTTTCATTTAAATACTCATGGAGACCTACTGGACCCTATTCGTAACATACTTGTTGAAAACACAGATATAATGGAAACGTCTACATGTAAAAAAAAAAAATGCTAAAAATAATTGAAGCCATAATAATAAAAACAAAAATAACAGCACTCAGTAGTATGAACATGGACACAACATCTTGACTAGGTTTTGAAAATGAAACATTATATAAATGCCTACATACAACAATCTATTGCTAGTTAACAGTTAATATATTTAAACCTTGAAAAGGGCTAAATGTATAACTGAAAAAATCGGAAAAAAAACAACATTGGGACAGTTTTTTTAATTTGTCTGCTGAAAAGAGAAAAGAAGAAAATGATAAATTATATAAAAACTTAAAAGCACTTTGTTATATTTAATGAAACTTTCATGATCGAAGGTTTCTGCCTAAATGCGCCATATATATATATATATATATATATATATATATATATATATATATATATATATATATATATATATATATATTTCGTTGAAAATGACTAACAAGGTGCTGTGGTTGAGTCATTTTTATTTAAATTCTCATTTGTTCGTATGTTTTTTCATTTCAGGACGTAAATTATATAAAATTGTTTTCCAAGCATTTTCGGCTATATTTTGGCCATTGTCAAGGATGAATTTACTTTTACTTTTAACTGAATATATATATATATATATATATATATA
>CAHIKZ030004391.1:3185000-3237500 GCA_903632075.3 Acanthosepion pharaonis | reverse complement strand
TAAGTTGTTATTTGAGATAAGGGTTGGATGGATCTATGCTTCTCTGAATTCCCGTGGTCATTTTGATAGTTTTATTGTCCTGGAGAGGGAATGTATCTCTGTTAAGTGTTTGTGTGTGTGTTATTTGGTTCTTAGGGAGTGAGTGAGTAGGATATGTGTAATCGTGTGTATTGCTGTGGATGTGTGTTATCATTTGGCTCATTAGGGAGTTAGAGACTATGATATGTGTAAGTGTATATATATATATATATATATATATATATATATATATATATATATATATATATATATATATATATATTCATTTATTTCCTATATGACATAAATAGCGAAACAAGTTTTAGGAGAAATACCAAAAAGATAAAATTTAGTAAATGCTACGAAGGACAGGAAATTGTGGAGATCCATGATCGCCTGTCCTGAAGGGACACGACACATAGAAGAAGTTTGAGTAAATGGATGGCGGAGCAAGGTGAAGGAGAAATAACAAAAAGACAATATTTATTAAGAGCTACTAAGAACAGGAAATTGTGGAGAGTCATGATTGGTGAACATGTCCTTCTGGATAGATGATGCACCATTTTTTATAAGATCTTCTGCAAAGGTAGACTAGGATATGACGTCAAATTTATGCAAATTATCTAATCAATTTTGTCTAATAAACGCTGGACATGTTAAGCAATTTTATCCTCTAGAAATTATCAGTTTTTTTCCCCTTATTTTACCATTTTACTATCTTATCCCTTTTAATTACCATACATACTCGTGTACAATGCCATTCCTGGGTATGACGATAAACTACATCCGGCAGCATTTCTGTCGTTCCATGTCCCACCCTGAGCTGGGGTGGTAACATCTGTTATAGTTCCAACTACAAACAAAATCAAAACACTATGAAAGACTACAAATACATATTTATATAAAAATACCAGCAATACATTTTTATATTAAAAAAAATGAACAATACATTTTATCTGTAGTTGGAGGCATACAATTGTCTTCAAAATATATTTAGTTAAATCCATAAAATTTACCGTTCGACATTAAATCAACTCACAGATGTTGATATGCCGCTTAAAATCAACCAACACGAAAGAATTATTTCATGACATTAATCAATATAATATTTTAAAATTTCATAAAGAAATCAAATTGTATTCCAAAATATAACTTCAACAAAACTGCAACGTAAAACAGATGTATCACCGTCTCTAGTAATTATGTCCACGCAAACATGAATATGCACAAAAGCAGAGTATCATCTACCATGTGTCCAGTTGTGAAAACAGAATAACATATATCATATTTTTATTACTTCAAAGCTCCTAAGAAAATTAAATTTCGGCATTAATTGACCTATAACGTTTTGATATGCCGTTAAATAATCAAATCAATAAATCAATCGATTATAATGTGTGTCTTTATTATCGGTTATTTACGTCGAAAATGGGGTCGCGCTATACACCGGTAATATTTTTGAAGAGGTTAAAAATCGTGTACTATACAGAGGTAATTTTTTTTTGTCTGGAGGTGTTAAAACTAATGCATTTTCCGGACCCCCTAACCTACCTGAAAGGCGTACATTTTCACGGTACTTTTGGCTAACCATTACTGTATCGGTTTAATGAGGTTAAGGCCTGAAAGAAAGTACCGTATCTCATATCTAATATCTAATAATAGGTATTTTACGCTAAGCGGTTTTTCCTACCATTTAGCTTTTCTATAAAAAATAATGAGGACCATTTATTTGATATAAATTATATCCATGATGATGGCCAGTAGTACAATATTTAACTATTGTAGGTCGACTTGTATCTCTCAGAAGGTGGCCCTACATGAGCTAAATGAAAAATCACATTTTTCACAAGAAAAATCAGGGGTTGCAATATATATGAAGTCGGCTTATACACGCATATATACGGCATGTCCGGTTTTTTTTACATTAAGAACAATTATTACCTCGAGGACAGAGGTCAAAGTCCATCTTCATTCAGAGTGGGAAATCACAGCATCGTTCAATGGTAAGCGAGATCAGTCTGTGAGTGCCAATCTAAAAATATGTCATTAAATAACCTCGCAAGAAAATAAAAAATCTTCATTTGTTACATGTTTTTTCTCAGTTGTCCAGATATCATCATCATCAATCATCATCATCATCATCATCATTCCCTTGACATTAGTAATGGCAGAGGGGGATCCTAATGTAGAAGCCATATTGACCCTCCCCCACAACGGTCTATCAACATCAGCCATCAGCAATTCTGGTATAGTCATAGTTGTTCATTGTTTGACATTGTCCATACAGTTTTTTACTTTTGTCGCCTTCTCCTACGCCGACCTTCAACGGTGTCTTGGATGTCTGGCTCAAACTGTCGTGCCGTGTATCGTGTCCAAACCACGCCATTTTTCTCCGATTGACAGTGACGAGAGGAGGTTTCTTATGGCCGACAAAACTTTCAACGTTTTCCGCATAAAATCTTTGGTTTTATGTTCCCAACTGAAGATGCCGAGGAGTTTTCTCGTGCATTTGTCCCCAAACGCTTAGATACTTCTGTTTCTGTCAACAGTGTCCAGGTTTCACATCCATATAGGAGAATGGAGACTACCAGCGATTTGCAAATTTGCATATGTCTTCGTTTGTAAAGTGATTTTGCTACTTCAAATTCTTGCCAATTTGGAAGTCGTTGCCATGGCTGCGGCAATGCGTGTGCAAAGTTCCGAGATGCAGTTACAATCTTTAGACAAGATTGCTCCGAAGTATTTAAAACTGGACATTTCCTCCAGTAAATTCCTGTTCATGGTAATTTTGACACAGATGTTACTGCTTGTGTTAATCACCATTACTTTGGTTTTTTCGATGCTTACCTCCATTTCAAATGCTCCTGCTTTTTCATAAAAAGTTTGTTGGTCAAGTCCCGGAGCTTACTGTTACTATCTGCTATGAGCTCAATGTCGTCTGCAGGTTACAGACGGGTCTACCGCCGATAGAGATTGAAGGATAATGGTCATTCAGGTTTTTTTGTATGATTTTATCTCGAAATAGGTTGAAAAATATAGGATAAAGTAGGCATCTCTGTTTCACACTGAGAGTTGTCCGGAAGAATCCTCCTATTTGCATTCCCAGAACTGCGCTGGTGGCATATTTATATAGGGCTTGGATGACTTGACATACATATTCAATTAGCCACGACATTTGTTGTTCATGTGTATGGTGTTTACGTTGCAGTATTTTAGAATATTCCATCAGGAACTGCGGTGCTATACTACCATTCATCTTTATGAAGCTACACAATCTTTGCCCCAGTTTCTGTCGTCAGAATTTTACTGTTGATAGAAAAATCTTTTAAATAGATTATTTAAAATATTATCTACAAAATTTTCGATTCAAGTGCTGTTCTTCCAATGATACAGGAATATTTTGCGTAATGAATAACCCCAAATGTCTTTATTTTTGTTTATCCCGTTGCTTAACCAAACTTTTGTCCCAGAGATTTTTACCAGCACGATTAAGACGGCAATCCATAGGAAATGTCAATCGGGGACAGTGGCTAGAAAAAATGAAGTCAAGTAAAAATAAATAAATATGAAAGGAAATATTGAGCGTATCTCCTCCATTATGTCTGATCTTTTCAATACAATGGCCACAACTGGGAGACGACAACTAAAAAAAATAAACGAAAAATATATTAAAAATATAAAAAAATGAGGAAGAACGTACGAACAAAAAATATGTCGTTTGAGTATTCATTTTTTTCTGCCCGGGGAATCTATGGAATGGTAAGATGTCACTGTCGCCGTCGCCGTTGGGGTCATCTACGAAAAGATAAAAAGCTAACTTGACATTGATCTGAAATATCGGCCATGAAATATTCCATAGAAAAATGCATGCTTTTTTCCCCTACACATCACAAAACGAACAAGGTTTTGCTTTGCGAGCTAGATGGAGCTGGGATACGAGACAGTTGTCAAAAAGACAGAAAATTTCCCCCCAGATTGTTTGATTATCACAAAAGTAAATAAAAAAAAAATTTTTCAATAAGAACGACTATGATTTATTCAATGAATATATATATATATATATATATATATATATATATATATATATATATATATATATATATATATATAGTCTTAAAGTGTGCTATAGTTATGGAATAAATATGTATAGTTATGGAATAAATATATATAAATATGTGGCCTGACGATTGCATATAGCATGAAAACAGACTGTCGCCTCTAAGTGTTGACTTCTATGTTCTTTTTATATATATATATATATATATATATATATATATATATATATATATATATATATATATAATATAAATGTGTTATATCTATTTATTTTCATAATAATCCTTTCTAATTCTCTAATTAGCTTCCTCATGTTAAGTTAGAGGCGCCTTAGTAATTCCTTACGCAAGTAATTTCGATCTCCTCCAAGATAATCCTCTAGGGTGAATTGCGAAGACACATTCATTTTAACCGTGATCGTTGTGGTGGTGATTAAAAAAACGAGCAAAGACACTCTGTTATAATAATTTTATAAATGTAAATGTATCCGTTGTAGCTATGGTGTTTTTGCAAACAAGCGTCCTCAATATAAGGGAGGTAATCGGAGGTGGCTGAAATTTTAAATGGCATGAAATGATGGTAATAATTATTGTCCAGTGTTGGTTATTTTTTATATAGAGCTCTTGAGATTTTAAAGTTTTTGTTTATTATTTTCATGTTTAGTATATTGGTGTTGCCAACAAAAAATTTCCTGATTTATGACGATGGCCAGAAATCCGTTTTTAAATGTTGTTCAACAAGACAAATTAAGTGTAAGACTGGCGTGTTTATCTAAAAATAAAATACGCTTAAATTAACCTTTGTCCCTGCCGTTCGCCAACGCCAATTCAGCCGGGTTTCGGTCCTAGCTAGAAGCAACCGAACATATAACCACACTGATGATTTGTTATAAAACGAAACAATCTGTCTGTGGATGACAATATATATATATATATATATATATATATATATATATATATATATTGTTTGATTGATGTGAGTTTGCCCTAAATATATTAGCTCTATCTCTGATATTGAGCGCTTTCTAATAAGTACCGCGCATATAATATATAAATAATAATAATAATGATAATATATATATATATATATATATATATATATATATATATATATATATATATATATATATAAAAATCTTATAAATAAAAGAAACTATACTCGCTCAGAAAACCTTCGTTGTCTTGATTTCCAAATAAACAAGCCAATACCAAAGGTAAAAAATGATATATAAAAAAGAAAGAACCAAGAACATGTACGTTTGCCGAAAATAATCGTCTAGCATGCAAGTCTAAAGCCCAAAGAAATAAACCCCGATGCAAGTACGCAAAATAACTAAATAAAGTGCTCAGTACAGTGAGTTGAGCAGACTTAGTTAAACCTAGAGAGCCAGACAAAACTACCAAGGTTTCACCTAAGCGTATCGTCAGGGAAGGCCGGCTAACAAGGTAAAAAAAGAGAAAGGAATATATAGTCAATAAATAAAAAAAACATAACCACATGACCAAACAAAAGAAATAAATAAAAAAAAAACAACGGAGAGGTTTGAGGAGTACCATTTATTCTAATATTGACGAAAGAGAGAGGGGGTTTAAAGAGAAACACGGATAAGCAGGGGTGGAACTATTTATTCAAATCATTTATTCAAAAAAAAAATATAATAATAATAAGTGTAAAAATTTGTTTTTTAATTTTTAATTTTTTTTAATATTTGAATAAATGGTTTGAATAATAAAGTTCCAAAAATTTGTTTTTTTTTTACCCCTTTTTTTAGTCAATATTTGAATAAATGGTTTGAATCCCTCCCTCTTTGTTTGTCTGTTTGTTTTTTTTTTTTTTTAGTCACGTGGTTATTTTTTTTTTTTTTTTTTATTGACTATATTCCGTTTTTTTACCTTATTAACCAGCCTTTCCTGATGATCCAGTGAAACCTTGGTAGGTTTGTCTGGTTTCAAAAACTCTATATATATATATATATATATATATATATATATATATATGTGTGTGTGTGTGTGTGTGTGTGTGTATCCAAATAAAGAGAAAGAACACTCAGGTTTAGAAAACACATTTCTTTAACATTTTTTTTAAAAAAGTGCTCGATACGATACAACATAGAGCATATTATAATTTACTACTTTTCCGAACATAAATCTGCTCCATTTTCATGCGATGTTGGGTAACTTTTGATGAAAAAAAACATCTCCTGGAGGTTAGCGTTTTTTCTTTGTTTTTTTTTTTTCAACAAATGTTAACCAGCATCGCATGATAAAGGAACAGATTTAAGTTCCGAAACGTAGACATTTCCGTGTAACGATGTAAAATACTTCTTAAATAAAAACATTATAATATATATATATATATATATATATATATATATATATATATATATATATATATATAAAAAAATTTCTCAGAGTTAACCTGTAGAAAAAGACAATATGTATAAAAAGGTAAAAGACAATAGGAAATTATTAGCCGATGCGTTTCGTCGATTGTGAACTTTCTCAAGGCAAAAAAGGAATGAATTTATTGGAAACAAAGTAATTATTAACAAGTAACAATACGTCCTTAGCAACTAGAATTTAGTAAACGCTACTCTATTCATATAGTAATTTTCAATTGACAATATGAATACAATAGCTTTTTCTAAATTCTTCTAGTTGCTAAGGACATTTTATTTGTTATTAATAGTTACTTTGTTTTCAATAAATTCCTTTAGTTTTGCCTCCAAAATCCACATTGGATGAAACGCGACTTTCAACAATAACAACAGCTAAAATGGATATCACATATAACTCAAGGAGAAAATAATGACATAAACCTGATGTTGATATTCCACACTACTCCAAATAAAATGTTAGGGAGGAAACTCCCGTCAGTACTGGAAAGTGCTATAACAGCTACTGGATTTAAGAAACCTATTTCCATGACAAAATTGTTTTTAGGGAAAGATTTTATAAATTTCAACTGACAGTAATGCAAGATGATCGGTCAATGAATGCCGAACGTTTCCTGTGAATCAAACGGCGCGTGTGTACTGTTAATATAGTACGCATGCGCAACTGAGCAAACGTTTCCTTACGCCATGAATATAGACAATTATGAAGAAAATAGAAGGAGAAATCAAGGGCCGGTGTTTGAAGGACTACAAAGAGTGAAAAAATGATCTGCAAAAAAGAAAATAAAATCAAAATTCTGAAAAATACACTTACGCCCAAGTGTTCTCACGCACGAATGAATATTCATACAGTCATATACATTTGTAAACATACGAACGATTTCCACGTGCGAAATTAACTATACGAACGCGCTTTTCGTAGTTACGCAAATCGCAACAATTAAGAAGATTTTTGAACGGCGACAAAAGCGAAAGTGAAAGTAGGGAATGGCGGGAAAATGTTGTTTTTTCTTGATTTCATTACAGCAACTTTATCATCGATTTTTCCTTTACTTTTTTTTTACCAGGTTTATTTATTTATTTTTTATTTATTGTTTTTGTTTTACATGAATTACTTCTAACTGCAACGTGAAAATATCTCAAAAAGAAAAAAGAAAGCGAATTAATGTAATGTTTCCAACCTTCCGTTGTACGTTGCTTTGTCCCGTTTCAAAAAGAGAAGAATTGAAATCAGCAGCTAAAAACAAGGGGAGAAATGAGAATAAAAAAAAAAAAAAACAAATGAGAATAAAAAAAAAAAACAAAAACACAAAGAAAGCGGCAAAGAATAAAATGAAAATATTACGAAGAAATATCAGTAAACAAACAGAGCCACACCATCTGGAAGAGGCAAACGACTTCGAAGTAATACCTAATGAATTATCAAAAGGGAGGTGAGATCTATGTATTTTTTGTTTGTTCTTTTTTTGTTTTCTTTTTTTTTTTTTTTTGAAGTGGCCGACATAATGAGAATAGGGACCCAAACAAAAAACATAACAATTCGTGTCCAGAATAAAAAAAAAAAAAATAAAAAGAACAAAATACCGCGAAAATAGAAGAATGGACATTTGAGTTAAAGCAAATAATAAAGAGGTGAGGAGATTACTACCGATTGAAAGAAATAAAAGGCATTATAAAAGGAGAAATGAATCAAACAATAGGAAGAGAGAGAGACAGACAAAGGAAAAGAGAGAGAAGACAAAAGAAAGAGAAAAAAGTGAAAAGAACAGATATAGTTGGAAAGAGAGAGGGAGTAAAAGAGAAAGAAAGAGAGGAGGAGTTAGAGAAAGAAATTAGGAAAGAAAAAGGAAATGGATAAATAGGAAAAGTGAGAAAGATAGCGAGGGAAAAAACAAGAAAAAAGAGATTAGATTAGGTACACAGTTAGTGGGAGGGGAGAGAGAAAGAGAGTAAGTGGAGAGGAGATTAAAAAGAGAAGGAGAAAGCGAGGAAAACAAAGAGTTAGAAGGGACACGAAAGAGAGGAAATGAGAGAGGGGTAGATAAGAGAAAGTAGGAGAGAGAAATGGTTAAAATAAAAGAAAGAAAGAAAGAAAGAAACAAAGAAACAAAGAAACAAAGAGTGGAAAGGAGAGAGAAGACAAAAGAAAGAGAAATGCAGGAAAGTAGTTTGTTAGAATTGAGAGAGAGAGAGAGAGTGAGAGAGAGAGTAAAGCGAAATAAAGAGATATGGAAATAGAGAAAGTAATGAGAAAGAAAAAGGGAATGGATAAATAGGGAAAAGAGAGAGAAAAGAGTAAGAGAAAGAGAGGGTGCAAGAAAGCCAGAAATTTAGTGGGACGAAAGAGAGAAGTTGAGGAGGAGAAAGAAAGAAAAACAGAATGGAGAGTGGGGAGAGAGTAAACAAGCGAGGAAATGAGCGAGAGAGAGAGAGGTGGGGTAGATAAGAGAAGAATAGGAGAAAGAAATAGAAGGGAAAAGACAGTAAAATATTAAGAGAGAGCAGAGAGATGAATGGGGAAGAGAGAGTGAAATAAACAAAGACAGTTGGAAGGAAGAATGGAGGCGAGAAAGATACGAAAGGACGGGGAAACATGAAAGAGGGGGAAGGACAAAGAAGTGAAATGTGAGAGAGAGGGATAAGAACGAGAGGAAATAAGAGATATATAGAGAGAAAAACAGGGAATAAAAAGAGAAGCGAGTGAAAAGAAAATGGAAAGGGAGACAAATATATAGAAGAAGGTAAAATAAATTTGGGAAGAGAGAGACAAAATAAGTGGGAAGCGAGAGAGAGAGAGAGAAGGAGATAAAAACGAGAGAGAGAGAGTGCACGAAAAAAGACGAGGAAGAGGGATAAGAACAGCAATAGTTGCACAGGGTAGAGAAAACGAGTACGTGAGAGCGGTAGAGAGAGGTAATGAGCGGTTTGGAGGAGAAAAATGGAAGTCGAAAAAGGAAAAGCTAGAGAGAGACAGAAAAGTAAGAGAGAGAGAGGGGGGGATAAAGTGAAGGAAAAAGGTGAGAGTATAAAGAGAATAAAGGAAAGAGAGAGGGAAGACAAAGGAAACGGGAAAACGGGGAACGGGTAGAGTAACTTGGAATGGAGAGAAAATGGAAGAGAGAAAGACAGGAAATGAGAGGGTGTCGTAGTAAAAGTGAATGTAGGAGAGATAAAAGAGGGCAGAAAAGGGTGGACAGAGAGAGAGAAAGAGAAAAAGCAAAGTTAGATAAAGAGAGGGGAGAGATGAAATTAGAGAAAACAGAAAAGAGATGGATAGGGAGAAAGTTAGTGCGAAGGAAAGGAGAGAAGAGGAAAGGAGAAAGAATACAATTAGTGAAAGTTAGAGTAAATGAGAGCGATAGTGTAAGAGAAATATAATAAGAGAGAGAATGGAAAGGAGAGAGAGAGAGAGAGTGTAAAGTAGATTGAAAAGGAAAGCGATAGTAGAGAGAAGAGAGAACGAGGGAAAAACAGAAGGAAATAGAAGCGGAAAAAGAGACAGATAGAGAAAGAGTAAGAGGGAGTAGGAAATGAGAGAGACGGAGCTGAAAAGAGAGATTGAGAGTAAAGGAAAGAGAAATGGGAAAGAAAAGGAGGGAGTATTGGTGAAAAAAAGGGTGAAGTCGGAAGAGTGGTAAGGAATTGAGATAGTGTGAAGGGAATGAGTGAGAAGGAAAGAGAAGTGAAGCATAGTGGAAGAGAGAATGAAAGAAGTGCAAGAGGGAAAGATAAAGAGAAAGAAGGTGAGTGGTAGAGGCAGTGAGAAGGGGGAATGAAAATTCAAAGAAAAAAAGTTGGTGAAAGGAAGAAGAAGAACAAGAAAAAAGAAAAGAAAAAAATTAAGAAGAAAAGAAGAAGAAGAAAAGAAGAAGAAGAAGAAGAAGAAGAAAAAAAGAGGAAAGAAAAGTAGTAGATGAAGAAGAAAAAAGAACAAGGAAAAAGAAAGAAAAAAGAAAAAGGAGAAAAGAAAAAGGAAGAAGAACAAGAAAAGACGAAAAAGAAAAAAGTAAAAAAAGAAAAGAAAAAGAAAAGACGAAGAAATGAAGAAGAAAAGAAAAAGAAAAGGAAAAGAAGAACAAAAAATTGATGAAGAAGAAAGGAAGAAGAACAAGAAAAGAAGAAAAAAAGAAGATAAAGAAGATAATTAAATCGGAGTTGGGAAGAATGGCGTGAAAAAAATAAAATCAGGATCGAGCCTGAATCAACTGAGTTAAAAAAAAAAAAGATTTTAAAAGAGGAAGAAAGGCAAAATTGAAGATATTGAGGAATTTCAAAATAAGTGTCGAAAAATAAGTGTGGAGAATAAAATAAGACAGTGGACTAGAATAAAAAGAAAGAAAGAAAGAAAGAAAGAATGCGAAGTGAAAAGACGAGAAGAAGGAGAGGGAATGAATTAGGAGAACGAGGAAGAGAAGAGAAGGAGAGAGACTAAAAGATAAATAATAAGTATTCGTTGTTGTTGTTGTTGTTGTTGTTGATGATGATGATGATGATGATGATGATGATGATGATGATGATGATTGCAAAAGGAAAAAATAAACAAAAGGAATAATAACTATAAAGAAGAAAAAAAAGAAAGATTGAAAAAAGATCAATGGAAGAAAAGAAATATTTAAAAAAAGAAGAGGATGAATCACGGAAAAGATGGTGATGGTAATGATGCTACTGCTAGTGCTGATGCTGATGATGACCAGAGAAGAAGAAGAAAAGAAATAAACTAATTTACTTGATTAAAGAAGATGAAGAAAGTGATAGCAAATAAAAGGCGAGAACTAAAGAAATAAAGAAAAAGTGAAAGAAAGAAAGAAAGAAAGAAAGAAAATCACGTACAGAAATAAAAGGGAAAGAAAAGGCGTAATACTTTCCTAAAGAGAATAAAGAAAGAAAAAAAGAAAAAAAGAAAGAAAGACAATCAAAGGTGGAGTGTGAAAGAGAGGAGGAACAATAAACAATAAATGGCGAAATGATGAGAACAAAAAAGGAAGAAACATTGAATGAGAAAGGAATGAAAATGAAGAAATATGTCAGCATAGCAAACGAAATCAAAATGATATGAGGAGGTAAAGAAACGAGTTGGATAGAGAAAAGGAGAGGAGGAGGGATTTAAGTGAAGGAAGAAAAGATGCGATGTGGACAACAGAAGGACAATGGAAGGTAGAGAGAAAACGAAAGACAAAGAGATGAATAGATAATGGGCAGTAATGAAAGAGAGAAAAGCAATGAAAGAAAAGAGAGGCGCAGAGGAAGGAAATAAAGGAATGAAAAACATTTTGAATAAAAGAATGGATTTGAACACAAAAGAGAGAAATGGATAATGAAAAGAGAGGAAAAAGTGACTTGGTCCGAAGAAAGAAAGAAAGAAAGAAAGAAAGAAAGAAAGAAAGAAAGAAAGAAAGAAAGAAAGTGCAAATGAATGAAAGAAGAGAATTAAGCAGGGAGAGAAAACAAAGAACGAGAAAATCCAAAAGAGTAGCGAGGTAAACAAGAGAAAGAAAGAAAGAAAGAAAGAAAGAAAGAAAGAAAGAAAGAAAGAAAGAAAGAGGGAATGAAAGAGAGAGAGAATAAAAGAAAGAAAGAGGGATAAAGAAATGGAATATA
The DNA here is from genome assembly GCA_903632075.3 of Acanthosepion pharaonis. Classification (NCBI taxonomy): domain Eukaryota; kingdom Metazoa; phylum Mollusca; class Cephalopoda; order Sepiida; family Sepiidae; genus Acanthosepion; species Acanthosepion pharaonis. The sequence goes on along the minus strand of CAHIKZ030004391.1, from coordinate 3,225,433 downwards.
AGAAAGTAAGAAAAAAAAGAAAGAAAGAGAGAATGAAAGAAAGAAAGAGAGAGAGAAAAAATGGAAGAAAGTAAGAAAGAAAGAATGAAAGAAAGAGAGAGAGAAAGAAAAAAGAAAGAAAGAAAGAAAAAGAAGGAAAGGTAGAAAAATGAAAGAAAGAGAGAGAATATGAGAAAGAAAGAAAGGAAGAAAAATAAAATGAATGAAAGGATCGAGGTAAGCAGTAGAGAAATAAACGAGGAAAAGAAATGAAAGACGATTTGTTTAGATGAATGAGTTGAATGAATGAAGAAAAAGAATGAAAGAATGGAGTTGCGCAGAGAAATGTGAAAAAAAAAACTGAAGTAAAAGAATGAAAAAAGATTTGGGAAAAGGAGGTCGAGAAAGAAATGAAGAAAAGCGGAAAGAGGATTGAAAAAAAAGGAATGAAGGAAACGAAAGAAAGAAGAGATTTGGGAAGAAAGGAACCGAGAAAAGGAAAGAGAGTAAAAATGGCAGGAGGAGAGCGAGAAAAAATTTAAGAAAGGGAAGGAAAGAAAAATATGCGAAGAGGAAAGAGAGAATGGAATAAAGAAAATTTGAGAGAAGCAAGTTGACTCTAAGAAAGAGGGAAAGGTATTTAAAAAGAAAACGGATGAAAGCCGCAAGTTTGAAAGAGAGAGAAAAGAAAGAAACAAACAAAGAAAAAAGATTAAAAGAAACGAATTGAGCAGAAAAAGAGAAAGAAATTGAAATAAAAAAAAAAACTCAAAATCAGATGCAACAGAAGCGAAATATACTGCGGAAGAAATGAAAGTAATTAAAAAAAATGGATGAAAGAGGCCAATTGGACAAGGAAAGTAAGGATTGAAGCGAATTAATGAAACAAAAAAACTCAGCCTAAAACGGAAGGAAAGGAACGAATAAAAGATAAAAACGATTACAGTGAATGAAGAAAGAAACGAACAGACTTTAGCGTATTTTTATATGAACTTCGTATTTAAATACGCATTCTCAGTGTGATCGCCATTAGCAACAAAAGAGCCGTTATGGTCTGCTGAAAGTAGAACGAAAATCTTAAATGAAAAGGATAAATTATGAATCGAAGACAAACTCCGAACATCAAGTCTTGTGCGTAATTTTAGTCGAAAAGGAGTTTCAGTTTTTTCATACAACACTCTATATAAACACCGGTTTAATCGTTATCATTATTGCTATATTGTTTTGCTTGTTATTCCAAACATTACCAGTGTTCTCATTATCATCACGTATTTAAACATTATTGCACCCTTCATACTCAACGTTGCCCTAGACTACGTCAAATGACACAAATCAAAGTGGTCTTTAACCTAACTGAGGAGGCCAAACATATTACTGTTTGCCATCATTTTATTTTCATTTTTCAAGTGTCGACTGGCCTCCTCTGTACGTGCTGTCAAAGCAAAGCTAATCAAGGGTGATTACTCACAGACATTACTATTGATTTGAACGGAAAAGTTTTTAAAGCAAACTCTTTATGTATCCTTATTTCGTTAACGCGCGTTTCTTAGGCCTAAAATCTCGTCCTTTCCGAGAGTTGATCGGAAGATCACGTTGTTTGCTAATCACGTACACCCTGCACTTCTCTTTGAATCTCGCGATATTTCGTTTTCTTTTATTGTTAGAGATTGTTATTTTAGTTTTTTTTTCTTAGGAGCCATCTTTTTAATGATGGAATTAGATTAACGTACTTATGAAAATATCGTGTTTTTTTTTTTTTGGTAAAAAAAGAAAAAAAGTGACTATTGTCTTCCTAACTAGGGGGAAACTGTCTAAAGGTTTTACTTGATATATTTTATTCAAAGAGAGTAGTGAAGAAAACAACCCCGCTCTTTCGAGCAGAAGCAACTAAATCATTAAATCTGTAACCTTGATATTACTATTAATTGAATATCGGTATACAATAAATATAACGGTTTTCAGCGTTAAACTTGAACAAGTCTAATAAAGATTCATAAGCTTCTGCTTAGTGTTGTTATTATATTACGTAAATAAAAGAAAATATTTTAAGCCACACACACGTGTATATATATATATATATATATATATATATATATATATATATATATATATATATGAGATACCTCTGAGATGAGGTATTATGTACATTATTTACATTATTCGGACTATTGCCCTCATCTTTGTCGCCATATTTATCACAACGTTTCGGTCGTTGTACGCTCTGGCCTTTTTCAGGTGGTTGGAATGTCGAACTGAGCACTTTATTTCGCTCATTGGGGTAAACTGTTCTAGTTCCACTTGCCATGTTTAATGGATGTCAATTATCAGTCATCTCTTTAATTTCCCTCAAAGACACATAGCACAGTCGATAAAGGCGTTGGTCAGATCCAGTCACAGGACCCAAAGGGTGTGAAGTCAATACCCGGTTAAGGCAGTGGAGAACTTTTAGAGGGAAATTAAAGCGATTTGTATATTAAATATTAATGTGAATAAATCATATAAATGTTTATGTTTCTATGCATATATATATATATATATATATATATATATATATATATATATATATATATATATAGTAATGTAATGAAGGGGTTGGTAATCCCTGTGGATAATTCAAAGAATATGTAATCCAGAGAGCTCAATGTAACACCAAAGCAAATAATAATTAAGAAAGAGACAACCGTAAGATTCCATGACTATAATTTATTTCCTCAGAAATCAGGTCTCATCTTTAGTTAGGTAACCAGGAAAATATATTTTCTGGGGAAATAAATTATAGTCATGGAAACTTAAGTTTGTCTCTTTCTTAATTATTTAAAATATATATATATATATATATATATATATATATATATATATATATATATATATATATATATATATATATATATAGGTATAGGATGTATACAGAAGAAATTCCAATAACCAACAATTACTATGCTTAAAATAGTGCTCAATACAGAGTAGAGTAATTATACACACACACACACACACACACACACACACACACACACACACACACACACATATATATATAATTATTTAAAAATATGATTCCAAATCGCTACATAAGAGGTCTCATGTTTCAAAACAAGAGCCGAAAACTACAATATAATCCTTTAAATTAAATTGAGTTTAAATTAAAATGGGCTCCGTTCCATCTTCAAGCGAAATTTTTGTTGGAATAACGTATATCTGAAATTTACTTGTTTTAAAAATTGAAATCAAAATCCCCATGGTAACAGCTAGGGCGAATTGTTTAAATTGGGTAGGCGAGTGTAGGGTGTTAATAATAAGTAGCGGTATAGAGATACTTTCAAGATGTCAAGTCGGGGAAAGGTGGGGGTGTCTAAAATGAAACGGAAGATGTGTTAACCTTCGTCTAGTTTGCTTGTCTATGGAGATTTATTTATTTATTTTATTTTATTTTATTATGAAAGGGAATGATTGGGCTATTTGTTAAACAAGTTATATAAATTATCTAATAGTTCAAACCAAAAATCTGATGAAACCTACAAAAAACCGTTAACTCGTGTCTATTATTTAATAGATTATTATTATTTAGAAGTTTAATAATGTGCAATTTTTCATGGAGGCACAAAGGGCATGGGTCATCCCAAGCTTTACATGTTCTAGCCTTGTCAATAATTTTCCATTTAACTTTTGGTGTCCTATTTGTTTCCTTCAGGTGCCAAAAATATTTTGATAGTGAAGTCTGATTTCTTTTGTTTATATTATTAAAGGAGCACTTATGCTGCCTCCATCTATCTTTAAAATTATTCTTCGTGGACCCAATGTATATCATATTAGTGCTAGGGCTCTCTGTGGATGAAATAGTGCATTGGTATACCACAGAATTAATACAACATTTATTTTCTAATGGGCAGTCTTCTAGGTTTCTACAGTTACATAATTTTTCCGTTTTATCGTCTGATTTAAGTGCTGAGTTTTTATTAATACTGTTTTGGCATGGTTTTTTTTTCAAGATCTTATTATTGTGGTTTTTTATTATACGTTCAAGATTATCAGAGCAGCTGTAACTCAATTTTAGGGTGTTCTTATTGAATATATTACTAAGCTTGCTATTGGTGGGGAAGTGTTTATCAATTAGAGCTAAGAATTTCTGTCCTAGTTTAATACTAACCCTTTGGTTGAACGGAGGGGTGCACCAAATGATATTTCTTTTCCTGTTTTTTTTTTTTTTTTTTTACCTATGGCCAGTGTAATTTTCTCTATAGTTAATGTTAGCATTATTATAACCACTATTTTTTAGGGCAGTGTTATAGAAGCCATTGTGTTGTTGGAATATTTCCTTGTTTGCGGAGTTAATGCTAATTCTATTTTCTATTGATGAGGGTATATGTTTAATTATTGATGGAGGATGGTTTGACTTCTGGTGTATGTATAAAGGGTTAGCATTTGGTTTTCTATAAGGTTGGTATGTGTTGCCTGGTAAGTCTAGATTTACGTCGAGGAAGTTAACCCTTTTCAAATTAGAAGAGACAGTTATCTTTAAGTTTAGTTTCTTAAATTCACTAAATATAATTTTTCTGATTTTTTCAATCTTAAAACTAGTAGAACTCCTCACCACCATGAGCCCGTCATCTCTATACAGCCCGATGTCCTTAATATCAATTTCGCGGTGTGCCGTTAAGTTGTACAGTATTAGGAGACCAACAAGGTCAGAAGACTCTGCAGAGTCTAACGATCCCATAGTGATGTCAAACAGGTCGTTATTGTTTTTTATCCATTGGTCCCCATTGTGAACGAGTACCGATTTCTTTGCGCTGAGGATTATATCCATTTCTTCCTTTGTTCGAAGGATATATTTATGACTGCCCTGGACTTCGCTGCTGTGTTCTCTAATATATATATATATATATATATATATATATATATATATATATATATATATATATATATATATATATATATATCCTGTCTAAGCCAGTGCTCTGGATTAGGACCTCACCGCGACGGGAAACACGGAAAGCAACAGTCTAATGATGGGAGGATTCCGAAGGTCCTTCTGTGCGGGTAAATACCCACCAGCAATTACATAGGAGGACGAACACTTATACGCATCTAGAACGTCTGCCCAAGTGACCTGATGGTGATTGACAGGTAGGAAGACGTTGCCAACGATCGCTTATGCAAGAGACGCGATTTACACCGAGTTGCTGAACCGAGGAGAGAAGAAACGGAAACTTGCCGCCGAGGTGAATTGTGCCGAAGGAAAAAAAAAACAACACAACGACATTAGAAAAATTGTCTTCACATGCATACGTTGCTGTCGTGACTGTCACTTCTGTGTGGGACCGTATAGACATAAAAGATGCTGTCCCAGCTGAAGCATCATTATTTTTTTTCACTTTATGATGAAGGAACTCTGCTATCCAATGAGAACCTTCTTTGTCTCTAATTAGACTTTAAATGTCAAAGGCCATCCCCTTCTCGATTTTCCCCTCGCACTGAACTTGATCCAAGTATTTTTATTATAGCCTGTAAAGTTTCAAAGTATATAAAAATCTTAAACCTAAGATGGCCACTGGTTGAAATAAGTAAAAGTAAGAGGTAAAATGTATGGTAACAACTAACACTACACATAGTGAAAAAACTGCATCCGTACCCACAACTTTCCCACCCAACAGCCCCGAGAATAAATCGAAACAGTTACGCCTACCAAAATAACTGTTAGAATAATGCATAAAACACCCAGAATGCATAAAAAAATAGTCAATCAAAAACGCAACGTATATAGCCTGACGAATACATTTAGCATGAAACAGATTGTCGCTCCTGAGTGTTGGCATCAATGCTTACATATACATATGCTTTATCCCTAATATTGTGCACTTTTACCTATATATATATATATATATATATATATATATTAAGAAATGGACAAAGTCCGACAATTTATTTATTAAAGACATTTTTTATGTTTAACGTTCTTTTTTATAGATACAAGTATTTAAGTAAATGCTCTGTTTATAATAAACAGTATTAAATAACATTTACCGGCCTGAATGTCCGAGAAATTTTCCTGTCAAAGGACGAATATTTTCTATGAAAATTTCTCGGACATTCAGGCCGGTCAATGTTATTTAATACTGTTTATTATAAACAGAGCATTTACTTAAATACTTGTATCTATAAAAAGAACGTTAAACATAAAATGTCTTTTTAATAAATATATATATATATATATATATATATATATATATATATATATACATATTGAAGAAAATTAAGTTAATTTTCAATTATAGAAACATTAAAATCACCTGCAAGATCCAAATTACAGAGGATGAATATTATTAATGAATATATTACCCTCAGTGAACTGCGTTTCTGATCAAAACGAATTCAAGAAAAATTATACTGGTCGAACAACTAGATGCTTATCAAGAAGACTCACGTTACATCTCCCAGACCATAATTCAATTAGGACCCGTTTTAACAAAACCCTACCAAACTCTGTCCACAACGTACTTGTGGAAGATAGGACCGTAATAGCCTCATTATATATATAAAAAAAAAAAAGGAAGAAAAAAAAGCCGTTAAATAAAATAGAATCATTAATAATTTTAAAAAAGCTAAAAATCAGTATGAAGACGGCCACAAGAAAATAAACCCACTTCATTTTTTTACCGTTTAGAAATGACACAGATGTGTCAGAAAATTACGATTTTTAACAATTTCTTTCGTCGGCATATATATATATTTATATAAAATATAATTTACCATATATATATATATATATATATAGTAAATTTAATAAATCATTTGGTATATAATCCAAGTGGATCTTTGTAATATAAAATATTAAAACTGATCCACAAAAAGAGCTCAATGTATTTATTATAAGAGAGCCAATAAATGGTATTACACAACGAAATCCCAAATCACCTCATATGGGGAAAGAGCTATTTCAACCGACGAAAATTCGTCAGTCTTATTCAACCCCGGTATATAGACAGCTTTTTGTCGGAATTAGAAATTTAACTGTGACAGCCGTCGAAAAAAATTAATAGAGAATTTATCCATTCCATTTCAATGTTTGAGTCAGACGAAATGCACGAGACAGTGGTCAGAGGAGGGTAGAAACACTTACTATGTATCTTCCACCGCCAGGAAAGTTGGCTCTCTGTGCCGCGCCAGGAAATTTTTCTCCCCTGAATCGATACTTCAAATATACAAAACAACCATTCGCCCTTGCATGGAGTATTGCTGCCATACATGGTCTGGGGCACCTACCTCGGAGTTCTTGACAAGATCCAGAGAGGGATATGTAATCTAATTGGCCCTGATCTGGCGTCTCGTCTGCAGTCACTCTCTCACAGACGCGCTGTCGCCTCTCTCTGTCTTTTCTACAAATACTTTCATGGTAATTGCTCCGATGAGCTGCTTTCACTGGTTCCTAGACTTCATGAATTCAAGCGCCCTACGAGGCTGGCATCGCGCTCTCACCCTTACACTATAGAATTTTTTAAATGTAGCCGTCTCTTCTACTCCAATTGCTTCATACCTCGAACCTCTCGCCTGAGAAACACCCTTCCCAATTACTGTTACCCTGGAAGCTATAATCTCCAACTATTCAAATGTAATGTCAATCGACACCTCCAGTTACCTTGATCTACCCACTATCCTTCTCCTCATCCTTTCTTCTATCACTCCTATCCGCTCTCGCTCCAAATCTTCCGCAACCCCCTGCATCCTAGTGGCTTCACGCCTTGCTCGGGGCGTGATGCTTATATATATATATATATATATATATATATATATATATATATATTCAGTTTTTTAAAAAATCCTCCTTGAAAATGACTAAGAGAATAGCCGAAAGCGCTCGGATATATTGTACATTAGGACAGTTTTTACGAACTTTATGACCAGAAAAAAAATACGAACGCCAGAAAAAGTGAAAAAAAACTAAATCGCAATAACTTGTCAGTCATTTTTAATCAAACTTGTATAAAAGAAGGTCACAAATTGAAGGATGAAGAGGCAACATATATTTAGAAGAAGTTGTGGATGGTCATGATCAACAATATTCTGAAGGAACACTGCATAAAAAATTAAACGGTTTGACAAGGCTAAACAAATGTCAGAAATTATATTTTAACTCAATGTGTATATATAATTTAAGAGAATGTGTATCTCGTGCCACACACAAACATACACACATATATATATATATATATATATATATATATATATATATATATATATATATATTCAATAAATAACGGACGCTAATTGTGAGCGTGTGTGCACGAATAATTCGTGGAAGAAATGAAGGCGATGCAATTAGCATCGAACAGTTTTTATTTTTATTCAATTTAAATAAATAGAAAATTGAACTTTTTAAAGAATTGGGATTCCAACGTTAATGAGTTGTAGCCAATCATCGAAGCGTTTACCCGTCAATACAGGCATACAATCATATACATGAGGTGGCGAAAATAGTTACACAGTAATTGTTATACCAGTATTATAATTGTGGTTTTAGTATTCACTTACTAAAAATTCATTTAATTCATTAAAATCATTTTTAATATTTTTATTTTCATAATTTTTATTATAAAACTTTTATCGTAATTTTCATTTTTTATAAATAATGACAAATGCTTTGCAGGTAAAATGGTAATTTAACGATTGTTGCTAATTTGACGAACAATGAAGGATAATAGATTTTGAAAAGGTACTGGAAGGAACTTTTGCTGCCGTAAAAGGAGTATCAGTTCTGTACTCTTTTCTTTGTTCCCAACGAAATAACAGTCTTGTAATGCACTGATTAGCTTTTGAAACGCGTCTGCTTGATTTGTGTGTCCCCGACCTGTGAATCACATTTCGGGGTCCTCTTTTTACTGATGACCATGGATCAGTCCCTTTTTATTGCTTTCCTTCGCTATCTTCTATATGAGGTTTTGCAATTTCTTTACCGTGTCTGCTATCAACACTGTGTCATAAGAGACTCGAAGCAATGGAGGGATGTTTCTGCAGAAGTATACTAATACTGCAGTTTTTTTGGTATCTCTGTACTAGTGAGCCAGGCAATATGAGCTGACTCATTTTATAGTTCACCAATAGAAGGGTTAACCAATCAGAAAGCTCAAAATATTCAATGCGACGTGTATAAAGGTAGCCATTTTGTTTTTTCTCCCAAAATATCTCCACTGCCAACCTGATATCGAAGACTTAAAGAATTAGCAGCTGCTACTTTCTCCGAATCTACATTGCCAACCTCTCATATTGAAGAAATTACGGACTTCAGTGGATTCCATATTCAGAGACTACGGCAAACATGGTCAACAACTAAGGAAAAGATGGACTGAACATGTGAATAACGATGAGGTTTTGGAGACGACGCAAGCAAGGAGAAAGCTTATACTTAATATGGGGAAGAGGCAACTGAAATTTCTGGGACACGTTATGAAAAAGGGGTCTTGGAGAATCTGATACACACAGAGCGGATAGAGAGAAAGAGAGACAAGGTAAAGCAATGCGTGACATACCTAATAGGGTTCAGGGAAAGTTGCAAAAGGATAAAACATATTGAAAACTACTTTAGATCTCATGTGCTTTAACTGATTCAGCCACGAAGAAGCTTTAGTTCGAACCTGTTATATAATGGCCTGCTACTTGTTTTGCCAACAGCGGACCGTGAATCCCTGCTGAGACACATTTTAATGTTTGCCCGACACCAGCCGAACATACCTGTGGCTTTTTATCTATTGAATGTCTTTAATCGGCCTACCATATCTATCTATCTATATCTATATATATATATATATATATATATATATATATATATATATATATATATATATATATATATATATATATATATATATATATATATATATATAAAGTGAACATATGCAACACTTCAGGCCAGACTGTTTCATATAGTATGAAACAGACGTCGGCCTGAGTGTTGACTTTATGTTCACTTTTATATTTACACACGCTCTATCTCTGATATTGAGCACTTTATCCCATAAATATAGCACACCTTAAGACTATATTTCTTTATATATATATATATATAATTTAGATGTTATTTTAGTCGATACAGGTGTTTGTGTTGACGTTCCATTTATTTATTACAGAGGAAATTTATTTTCGTCTAGCAACATGAAAATTCAAGAAATCTTTTTAAACAAATATAAGACCTATTCGACAGGATTCGAACTTGCGTTCCCCTAGGAAGCGGCAACCAATCTTAGATCCGAGATGCTGTCACCGACTGATATCTAGGGTAATTAGCCGACCATGCCTAAAATACCAATTTATCTAGAAGTGATGTAATAACACACCTACCTAAAAACTTGACTTTATTTTTCATTTTCACTTTTAGCTTAGATCTGAGTTTTGATTGGTTAATCCAACAAGTATTTTTTAAACTTTTAAATTTGTGTTTTTCCCCTCCTTTTAACTTTCAAATGAGGTAATGATGTATTTTCTACTTCCCCATACAAATCATTTACATCATAATTTATCTATCATCGCCCGATTAAGGAAATATGAAAGTTTTGTGTAGCGATGTAAAATATTATAATATATATTTTAAGACATTTTTATGTTTATACATTCTTTTTATAGATACAAATATTTAAGTAAATGCTCTGTTTATAATAAAAAGCATTAAACAATATTTACCGCCCTGAATGTCCGATAAATTTTCATAGAAAATATTCGTCCTCCGACAGGATTCGAACTTGTATCTATACGGAACGGCCATTTAGCTTGACGTGCCTTTAACCGATTTGGCCACAGAGGAGAGTTCGGTTCGCCAGGTCGAATTTACTGTATTTGAACTTCAATCTTCCATGAATCTTTCGCGCTCCTCTGTGGCCAAATCGGTTAAAGGCACGTCAAACTAAATTACGGTCCCGTATAGGATACAGGTTCGAATTCTGTCGGAGGACGAATACTTTCTGTGAAAATTTCTCGGACATTCAGGCCGGTAAATTGTTGTTTAATACTGTTTATTATAAACAGAGCATTTACTTAAATACTTGTATCTATAAAAAGAATGTATAAACATAAAAATGTTTTAAAATAATTGTCGGATTTTGTCCATTTCATAATGTGTGACGTCATTTTCTTACATTTTATACGCCATGAGCAGACATGAATGTACGTGAGAGATTCATAAAAGATTGAAGTTCAAATACAGTAAATTCGACCTTGCTAACCGAACGCTCCTCCGTGGCCAAATCGGTTAAAGGGATATCCATTTCATAATGTATATATATATATATATATATATATATATATATAGAGAGAGAGAGAGAGAGGGGGGAGGGAGGGAGAGATGTAGTCGTTAGGCATATCACCCGCACATCAAGACGTACATCACTTGGTGTTCCGAAGCGGTTACTCATCTATGTGCTGACCATGCTCGATATTGCTTAACTCCGGTGATCATAAAGGAACCAGGGTTCGAACCTGTTATATAATGGCCGGCTACTTGTTTTGCCAACAGGGCGGATCGTGAATCCCTGCTGAGACACATTTTAATGTTTGCCCGACACCAGCCGAACCTACCTGTGGCTTGTGCTGAAACTATACTAAACGGAACTTTGTTGCAAGTTCTTTGGAAGAACGCAATGAACAAAACTCTGTCTCCCTGACTTGTTACTTTAAGCTAGTCCTCGTCCCGGGTATGAAGATAAACTACATCCGGTAGCAAGACCCTTGATCGGAAGAATGACAGTTTTGAAGAGCCTGCAATCACCACTTAATAAATGGCCTTCCCAGCATCAATCTGACCCGCGGCAGTATCACGTGTCAGGGTCCCAACTATGGCTAAATAGTGAACCCAACCAGACAAAAATCAACAGTACATTTTTAAAATAAACTAACAATACATTTTTATAGCAGAATGACAATCAATGCAATACAAAAAATATAAAAATACATTTTATATTAAAATTAACAACAATACATTTTATGATATACAAAATATATATCTAAAGAACATACCTTTACTTTGAAGGTATAAAATTATGTATAAAATATCTGTAGTTGAAAGGATAAAAATTATATAAAAAATATATAGATTTCGGCATTAAATAATCCATAGAAGTGATGATATGCCGCTAAACAAAATCAACCAACTAACAATAGCTATTTCTCTGTAGTTGAAGACATACAAAATACATAGATTTCGGCATTAAATAATCCATAGAAGTGATGATATGCCGCTAAACAAAATCAACCAACTAACAATAGCTATTTCTCTGTAGTTGAAGACATACAAAATATATAGATTTCGGCATTAAATAACCCATAGAAGTGATGATATGCCGCTAAACAAAATCAACCAACTAACAATAGCTATTTCTCTGTAGTTGAAGACATACAAAATATATAGATTTCGGCATTAAATAATCCATAGAAGTGATGATATGCCGCTAAACAAAATCAACCAACTAACAATAGCTATTTCTCTGTAGTTGAAGACATACAAAATATATAGATTTCGGCATTAAATAATCCATAGAAGTGATGATATGCCGCTAAACAAAATCAACCAACTAACAATAGCTATTTCTCTGTAGTTGAAGACATACAAAACATTTAGATTTCGGCATTAAATAACACCTAGAGGTTGATGTGTCACCAAAAAAAAAAAAAAAAAAACCAACGTGAAGGAATTTTTTCATGATATTAATCCATATAATATCCCACAATTTCTTAAAGAAATCAAACTATAAATTTAGTTTCAATAAAGCTACAGCATAAAACACACATTACCGCTTCTAGTAATTATGTTCACGCAAATATGTATATGCTCAAAATCTGACTATTATCTACCATGTATTCAATTGTGAAAGCAGAATAACATATATTATATTTTTATTACTTCAAACTCCTAAGAAAATTAAATGTCAGCATTAAATGAACTATAAATCTGTTGATTTGCTGTTAAACGAACAAATTAATAAATCAAGCAAGCGAAATTATTGACGTCTTCCGAATATTACAGCTAAACGATTTTTTTTTCACAAGGATTGCCAATGGTGTTAGGTGCTTTAAATCTCCTCCCAAGGCCAATAACATCATATCACTTTCCTAACAAATCGAAGATGAGATTCGAACCCTGACCTTATGGTCCGAAAACGTACATTCTAACTGACTGACCACGTTCCCTATCTTTATTTTCATACATATATATGGATGTTTGTATGGATATACAGTGTGTCCCAAATAATTTGACATAATTTTAAAAGTAATTATCTTGAAAACTATTAAGTCTAGCTCAATGAAATTGAATAGTTAAGGTGTTGAACATCATAAGTTTATTATGGGACCGATTTTATAAGTGTTTAATATCTGCACCGCCTGTCACACGGCACACGTCATGTCGGTAGTTAAGCACTTGCCAAACACCCTGATGTCGATGATGGTCTACAAGATCCTTTAGCCCTGCACAAGCAGCCTTCGTCTTTACGTTTTTGGTATCAAATCCAAATTTGTTTGCCAGTTGGTGAAATTTTTACAAATTTTGCATTGAAAGCACGCAGTCTTGAGTAACTGTGTGCAAGAATATTACAAGACGCAAAATGATTTCTCTTTGGAAGTGAACAGCATGGTTCAATCTGAAAACAATAGAAAAATAAAACATTAAATATAAAATCTTGATTCGTTTCTATACATTCTGTGGAAATTTGAGGTTCTTTCAACAAGAACTGGCAAAATTATTGACCTGAAAAATTATGTCAATTTTTTGGGACACCATATATATATATATATATATATATGTGTGTGTGTGTGTGTGTGTGTGTGTGTGTGTGTGTGTTAAAAAGATAAGAATGCTGACTGGAACACTACTGCGGTTTAGATCGCCGACATCTTGTCAGGTGGTATGTTCAGCGAATCTATCAGCGGATGCCTTCGTACGACACCGGATGATGGGGGTGGTGGTTAGTGGAAGAAATTATTACAACTTTATTCGGGCTCTTATTGACCCAAAATTATCTTTTTGATGTGTCTAGATTTGAACATGATCTCAGACCTCCAGTGCCAGATTTTTATGTTGCTATGGCTAGATTCTTCTGCCTCCATGAGTTGTCATTCACTTTGCTAGCTTTTAAATTTCGTAAAAAATAAAATCATTTAATGTCCGGACTTCTGTTATACTTATCACTAAAGTTCTAAAAGTGGTTTGCCAGCTTCCATCTGGAATTCTAAAAAACGTGGTTTAGTTTTATATATATATATATATATATATATATATATATATATATATATATATATATATATATATATATATTTATACGTTTCATTAAATAACATAGACAAGTGTTGTCTATTTATTTTATGTAAAATTTGTTCGTAACATCTGATAAGTTTGATAACATTATCATTAAACGAAGAAAGAAATTCACAATATTGATCCATATTTTTTAATATAATCTAAGCTTTCGGCTTACTTAAGCCATTATCAAAGATGTAAATCACAAACATATTAAACAATATACGGACACGACAGTGATGATAGTCTGTCATTGTTTACATAGTTGATCACTAAGCAACGATAAACACGCGCATATAAGACGCTAGAAGCGAAAATCGCACCGCATCTCATGACGTAACACATGACTACACGAGAGTGAATTGTAGAATGAAGTAAGGAAAGCCGTTGGTATAAACCAATGGCTTCTGTTACCAATTATAGACATTTAAGAATATTTGTAGAGATGCCATAATTGATTTTGTTTAGGTTGGGTTTTAACTGTTTGATGTATAATGTAAGTATTTTTAGTTTTTGTCTATTGTTTTCATGTCGAAGTATAGTTGTGTTTTCGACAAGTATTTTACGGAATTGTGTGTGCGGGCAGGCATGTTGTTTTAAATGCCTAAAAATGTTAGAGTTTTCATTAAAATGTAGTGTCAAGCGTCGCGAAAGCGAGTTTGGGGTGTGACCAACATAAATATTATTTAATTCGTTGGAGATACACTCTCCCAAAGGGCACTTGAATTTATAAACTATGTTGGTTTTTTGCAAATCGCTAACCGGGGGAGAAGAATCATTGCGAAGTATTAAGTTGGATATAAAAGAAAAACAGATCACTTTAAGGTACCATTATAATAATTTATTTCACCAGAGCCCTTTTAAAAGACGCCGGATCATCAGATAGCAATTCCAAATAATTTATTTCACCAGAGGGGTCTTCAGCTACTCCACAACACGCCCAGTCCTCCAACATATTATCACAACCACATTTTTTCGAGTACAGCTTAGTATTTTGATTACTAAAATTACAGCATATAACATAGAAGATAATTTATTAAATAAAAAATATTAACCAGGAATCACTAGTGAATGTCAAATAATTTGGACGAATGCACTTGAGACAATAATCATGAAGAACATTTTCTATATTATCTTAATCTACAGAAATGGAAGAATATTAGTAAAAGCTATTTTTTTCTAAAAAAAGAAATCGTCCTTTTATTTTACTAATTTGAAGATATTGTAATTGTAAGTTTAATCCCTGGGCCAAGCAGTGTCAACTTGTACTCATTGGATTACCAATTTCTTCATAACTTAATTATATATATATATATATATATATATATATATATATAATAAATTAATTGATTTAAAATATGTTTTTTCCGCTACACAGTTCTTACCATGTTTCAAAAATGGAAGCTAAAAGCCACGAATTTAATTTTGCAATTAAATTAAAGACATTAGTTCCATTTCATCCTCAAGCGAATTTATAATATTAATGCTCTGTAAATTTACATTGAGCACTATTATGTAAAAATAAAAATATCTATAAGAACACCGGATTATATATCTTACTGTTCTTTCTTTTTATTTAAATACATATATATATATATATATATATATATATATATATTTTTTTTTTAACATTCTTTTTATAGATACAAGTATTTAAGTAAATACTCTGTTTATAATAAACAGTATTAAATAACATTTACCGGCCTGAATGTCCGAGAAATATTTCATAGAAAATATTCGTCCTTTGACAGGATTCGAACCTGCATCCTATTCGAATTTAATTCTGTTTATTATAAACAGAGCATTTACTTAAATACTTGTATCTATAAAAAGAATGTTAAACATAAAATGTCTTTAATAAATTGTCGGACTTAGTCCATTTCTTAATGTGTGTGTGTGTGTGTGTATATATATATATATATATATATATATATATATATATATATATTAATTAAGTTATATATATATATATATATATATATATATATATATATATATATATATGAGGATGATGATGATGATGATGATAATTCTGAACCAACCAGACTTTTTGAAGAGCCGAATACCATGTGCCACAGTGTCCCCAAACGACCCTCCTCATGTTTTGAATTCAAAGTTGTCCTTATGCTAGACTAGTTGCCACCCAAGGTTACGTAACTCAGTCTTTCCAAAGGATATATTAGCACGTAAGTAAATATAATGGATTCGATTGGAATTCGAACTCGCCTCTCCGATTCCCCAATTAATCAAATGTGCCTCCTATGTATATCCTCATATCCGTACTTTGTAACCAATTCATCATAAACCGGAAGGCCTTAATAGTCCGGTTGTCAGTGATTCTAATATATATATATATATATATATATATATCGTTCATGCATTTATGTAAGTATTTAAGAATAGAAACTAAGAAATAAATCTCATTGGCTAACAAGCAATTGACGTTGCTTTGTATCAAAGCCTAATTCCGAGTCCTGTTTCACGTTTGAACGTCTTGCCTTCTTAAATAGTTAATCACATATTTTGCACTCACAAGAAAATACATAGAAATCAATGTAAGTTCCGACTGAGCGACCTTTCCCGCTTCTAATTCGAAATCATTTCTTCTTCATCAAATTAGCAATGTCCTCATTTTGAAAGAGGAACTCAGGATTGTAAGAAAAAGTCATGAATAAAGAAGAAAACCAAAGAAACATAATTGATCAAATTACCGCCTTTATTTCCAAGATTGAATTATCTCCCCTGATTTAAATTTACAAATAATCTAAGATCCTGAAAAGCAAAGCTCTGGAGAAATCTTTACCAAGGTCATCATGGCGTTAATTTCTTGAATTAGGTGCTGTGTCTTTCAACGAAATATATTTACTCGTGACTAAAAAGTCCGTTCTTTTTTCCTATTTTATTTTGTAAATTTAAATGCAGAAATAGTTTTAAATAACTAACGAATTCCTTTATCTACTAATCTAACACGACGTTAATTAATGATCAAGATAAAAAAAAAATGCAGTCGTCATCAAACTTTTTCAAATCAAGAATATATATATATATATATATATATATAGAGAGAGAGAGAGAGAGAGAGAGAGAGTCTGATGCAAAAGTAAATAAAGATGTCCATTGTTTAGGAAGCCGTTAGTTATTTTAGGAAATGAGTTATCTGAAAAAATATCGGAGCTTAATATTGTGGAAAGATTCAATAGTGACACTCTTAAGAACTTTCCGTTTAACTAAGTTATTTTCCCTTTTAATAACTGTAGGTTCCTTTAGATCAAAGTTGTAGTTGAGCTTATTTATGTGCATAAACAATGCATTTGATAAAACCCTGAGCTAGCTAGTTAGATAACCAGATGATAATTCAAGTAAGGTCGCCATTTAAATTATATTCAAACATCTGTGTGACAACGTTGTACGCTATTTGCAGTAGGCCTTACAGTAAAATTTTGGCGAAGTTTCATATCACTTTTTAATCAACCAAAGGAGCCATTCTTTTTCATACTATGGGTATATATATATATATATATATATATATATATATATATATATATATATATATATATATATATATATATATATATATATATATATAGAGAGAGAGAGAGAGAGAGAGAGATAAACACACCTTTTGTGCAAATTAAGTGAAACAACTGCTTTAGTTTCCTTTCTTTCATCATACGGTCAGGTTTAAACCAATTGGATGTAACCGCTTTCTATTTTTTCATTAGCGGTGGAGTGCAGTAAAATGAATCTATTTTCGGGGTGCATGATCAAATTTATTTGGTCTTGGAAAATATTCTGTCATCCCTGATTGCATCAGATTTTTATCACGCCCAGACACTATTTTCTCGATTGTCGATTAGTTGTCCTATGGTCATTGTCGGCGATGGACGGTACTCCAAGGAAGCTTACGAAAATTGTAACGCTGCATGCACACACTGGCAAGCCTTACCAATGAGCAAATCAAACTACTATAGACTGGTCCGAAAACTCTCCCGATTTAAATCTAATCGAACATCTATGGTCAATCAAGGACCGACTTCGTAGAATGGATATACGTAGTACTAACATGTGCATTGGGTCATGTTTCTTTGGAAAAACACGAAAAAAGTAAATAATAACGGAATTATTTGTTTTGTTTCAAGAGTGTACATGCGACAGGGAAGATTTAATGAATCTTCCATTAGGTTTTTTCGGCATGGTAATATTTTTGGGGGTGGGTTCAGGGTTTAAAGAATATAGGAATTGTCCATGGTTATAAATGTTCCGAGCGCTTTCGGCTACTTCTCTAGCCATTATCAAGGATGTTGTTTTTAGACGTTGAATTTCTGCGCGCGGTTTCTACATAGTAGTTTCGCTGTGTAGAGTATATGTGGCGGGTGTTTTATGCTTTTTTGGCAGTCACGTGTTCTGCAGGGCCGGTTGACCTGGGCATGACGTCTAGCCTAGTTCACGATCACGTGATCCACCACCCATTAGGGTGGTAGAGACACCGCGTGTACTGCAGCCGTAGTAGCCTGGGTGTGTCTTGTGTAAGATAGCCTTTCTTTCTCCTCGACTGGTTGCCTTTCAAGCCTAGAGGTCACAGTCTGTCCAGCTAGTTACCTTAAAGCTGTGACGAGAAGAGATGATTTACCACATTTCCCAAGGATTGATAACCTTGAGATATGTGTGTAATCATCACGTAAGCGAGTGTAAGGAACTCGACTGGAATTAAAACTCAGCTCGCCGGTTCTTCAATCCAAGCCACAATCCATTTACTCCACCGTATCTCCACTTTTCCTCTAATATATTTCGGGAGGCATGAGTTGATCCCTTTTTCTACCATTTCTGGGTTAAACAAAAAAAATTGATCTTGGGATAACTTTGGACAGCAGCCAGTCTAGGAAATGAGCATTTTGAATTCAAATCCACGGAGAAGACAACGGGAAAACCATTAATTAATTTCCCCAAAAATCATTGCAATTCACAATAGTAGTAATACCAGGGGAGAGATAATATAGCAACGATATCTCTATCTCTAAAAGACAGGATGTGCCTCTGTGTGTGTGTGTGTGTGTGTGTGTGTGTGTGCGTGTGTGTGTGTGTGTGTGTGTGTGTGTGTGTAACGAATGCACGGCCGCAATTTTCGACGGATTTGCACCAAAATTTACATGCTCCAAGTTAGCGGGAAGGCCAAGACCGACTTTGCATTTGCCAACTCCCATCGATAGTGGAAATAATCGATTTTTTCATGCTTCTACAGAAGTTTTCATGTAGCTTGCGGCCATTTTCTACTGGCCAGAGTGAGAGCCTATAGCTGGCTGCCACGAATAGGCAGGAAGATTCTATTGGCCAGCGTGAGAGCCAACAGCTGACTGACACGAATGTTAACTAGCATGCTAGCATACAAAAAAAAATCGATAGCTGCATTCGTCACAAGTGGGAAAAATTTAAATCTGCATAGCACTTTACTCCAATTGGCTCATTCGCTTGCTTAAACTCAACGTTGATTCTGATTCCGCAGAACTGGATTGGTGTGAAAAAGTATTTGTTGTTAACATTCTTTTTTCATTCGGTTTTTCCAGTTGCGAGTCCTTTTTAAAGCTGATCGTTTTGTGTTCATTTTGTTTAGTTCTTTTTTTCGTAACAGATTTCATGTTTAGTATAGAGCTTGGAAAAATTTCCCAGTGTGAGATAGGCAAGAAGTAAGGCATGTAGCAACATCAGCACGGAAAAGAGCACTCTTTTAAAGGCAATGAAGGGCAAAAATATTTTAAGTCAAGTGATAGCGATTGCTGTATGAGTCGTACGATTTTTGAATCAAGCACGGGCAACGGCGGGCCATGCTGCTAGTAAGTTTATAAAGCTTTCTTTGACTAATTTAGCTTTAGCGCTAACAACGTTTATTTTATGTGGATGGTTAAAAGCGAGAGGGGAGATGGGATATGCTTATTTTATTGCCACGGACATAGTCGTCTACATCCTGAACAGATACTACATTAAACCTTCTGATGTTAGGAAATGAGACTATTGGTCTGTGGTAAAACACGTTTCTCTTTCTCCTCTGGTCCGACATGGAGCGTAGTTGGGAAGATAATCTACATTCAATAATAGATAAATAGATAGATAATTAATTCACCTTCATTATTTCTTCAATATTCACCGCATGACAAATTGCCCATATATGTATTTTCAGCCCAAACTCGGCCTCACATTTTCGTCAGCAGATGTGACGTCTGAATTATATATATATATATATATATATATATATATATATATATATATATATATATGTATTATGAAATGGACAACGTCCGACAATTACTTTTAAGACATTTTTTATGTTTATGCATTCCTTTTATGGATAAAATTATTTAAGCTGAAGCGGATAACAGATATAAGGCAGCCCTCCCGCTCACCATTCTGTATGGTAAATTATTCCATCAGAGGAACAATAATCTAACCGCTGATCGCTTGCCCTGAGTAATTTCTTCATCAAGTTACTGTTCCGATAAATCCCATCTTCTCAGTACGGTCCGGAGGGTTGAGTCGAACTGAGTAAAAAAGGTTGTTTTCGATGAAGACTATGTCCCAGGTAGGGGTTGTGTTCACGCTTCTTGTTCATAACAAACCTGATGTTGAATATCTGATCCTTCGTCCAAGCTTTGTCGAAAGCTCATCAGAACCTTGAGGAACTGTCTCGCCGTGGTCCTTCGCACCAGAACTCGTCGAATTATTTTGTTGGCGCGGTTGGTTATAGCAATGGTCCGAGGTTCTTCAAATAATTAATTCTCCGAGATATTTGGAATGGGAGCGTGAACACTGATTAATTCTTCTTCATCGATGTGGCATGTCTTCTCACGACGTAGTCGATCATGGCTCACCACAATTACTCGTCCATTGTAGCTCTTAGTAAATATTGTTTTCTTGTGACCTATTCTAAATCCTTTTCTACCACTCATTTACACAAGTACGTTAAGTAGGCTCGGCGCTGGTATTCTTTGTGATTACCGCCTTCAAAATATCCTGTGAGTGTTAAATTTTCCAAACCCACTTTCCTCACTATGTGCGCTAGACATTTCTACTGTCTCTTTCTGATGTTAAGTATAAGTATCCTTTTAGTTTCCATTTTCTCTAAAACTTCGTCGTTGCTCACATGTTCAGTTCATAGTAATCTCAGCATCCTTCTGTAGTACCATATTTCTATCGCCTAAAGCTTCTTAATCATCTTTGCGGAGATGTTATATTATACTTTGTCATATAGTAAGAGGATATTGTATAAAATATCAATACTCATTTGTTTGTTTCTAACGAATTTTTCATGTTGAATATTTAGCTTAGCTTTTGGAAGGCATCTTTCCCTAACCCAGTTCGCCTCCGGATATCGATGTCGCACCTTGTTAAAATTCTTCTCATATATTTAAATTGTTGTACTGGCTTGATTTTGGTATTTCAAATTTTTAATTTGCATGTTGGGCTGTACTTCTGCTAACACCTACGCATTCCGTCTTCTTGCAATTGATGTTTAATCCATTCTTATAGTTTTCCTTAACAAAGTTCTGTAGGAGTTCTTGTTGTTCATTTGCTATTTTCTATCAACATTGCATATCTCGAATTGTGGTTACCAGTAATGAATCTAGGTGGGACTTGTAATTATCTAAAAATCTCCCCACTGTATAGGTTAAATAATTCCGGTGAGAAGACAAATCGCTGACTTATACACTTTTTTCTTTGGTCTATTTACTGAATTCGTTTCTAACCGTATGGAGACGGTTTAGTCCCAGCATAGGTTAAGGATTATAGTCAATCTGTTGTGCACTTACTTCTCACCAGGATCTTGTTTCGCAACCTATGCATTTCAGGGCGATCACGGGGCTGACTGTCTCAAACACCTCTGCTGCGATAACATCGATGTCAGTTGGTTTATTCTTTGCTATTCCTCTGATGGCCTCTCTCACCTCAGATTCGAGAATGTCACGTGCATAGTCAATGGTGAATTCATTTTTACTAGTTTTAACCCGTGAAAATTTCAGGTTTTTCCTATTTTAATTTTCTGATGAATCTTAATTCTTCAGTTAATGATTGAATAAAATTATGGCGAGTTCTACGACAGTAAAATATCCGTAGAAATTCCCATATCGCATCGTTAAATATTTGAGCTTAACAACTTTAAGAAAATATTGCAATAACAATCATAAATATGAATGCTGGGCGTTATTTTAAGTTGGTAGAAATAAAAAGATTTTAAATTTGACATCTTTTTTTTTTCTCTTCATTCTTTGTTTCATTTTCTTACTGAAATCAAGCAATGTCTCCCTGCATTCTTTCCATGCAATCAAAACAGGAATTCCATTATTTATAAGACATCAATTTTCGCTAAACTCATCAATGGCTTGAAAGCAGTGGTTTTAAGTGGAAGTGTATAGAAGGCCTTTATTATAGCTTCCAACAAATGCCTACAGGACTACAATCATCAAAGATGGCTCTAATACTGCCTGTCGCTTAGACAATGAATTTGATGAAAGCTGTTTTTCTCGTAGTCAACCTTGACACTGTCCATGTAAAATGATAGTAATTAGGCCACTTTTGCATTCATTATTAATTATATCATCATACAAAACATGCAAAATGAATAAATATAAGTTCGATGAAAAAAGATTTTAATTAGTTTTAAATCGTGAAAATTTCCCGGTTTTCCTGTTTGAAATTTCTGACGAATCTTAATTCTTCAGTTAATGATTGATTAAGCTCATGGCGAGTTCTACGACAATAAAATATCCGTAGAAATTCCCCTATCGTATTGTTAAATATTTGAGCTTAACAACTTTAATAAAATATTGCAATAACAATCATAAATATGAAAGCTGGGCGTTATTTGAAGAAGTA
This sequence comes from Acanthosepion pharaonis, assembly GCA_903632075.3. NCBI lineage: Eukaryota > Metazoa > Mollusca > Cephalopoda > Sepiida > Sepiidae > Acanthosepion > Acanthosepion pharaonis. The sequence goes on along the minus strand of CAHIKZ030004391.1, from coordinate 3,202,320 downwards.
AGGGGATACAAATGAAAAGATTTACAATTGAACACTTTTTTTCCATTTCACTAAAACATCTATTAAACACTTGTATCTTCCCATCTTTCTTTCTTTCATTCATTTTCTCAGTGAAACCAAGTAGTGTCCTTTTCCCCTTTTTCCACGCGATCAAAACGGAATAGGCTATTATTTATGTGGTATTAATAGAGGATATTATTTTAACTACCTTCACTCCTCGGCAATGTTTATTGTTTTAAAATGCAATGATAAGAATTATAATAAAACCTAAACATATGAAAATTAATTTATATATTTTCATTGTTCTTGAGAAGTGACCACAAAATAAACAATGTTACTATATTAGATTGTTTATTTACACCATTTATCTATTTACTAGAAAGTCACGTGCAAGTTTCATATTTTTTCCTAATTAAATTTTCGGAGGAATCTTAATTCTTTATTTTTTTAAGTTAATGATTTAATAAGTTCATGGGGAGTTCTACGATAATAAGAAAATTTCCCTAAATTCCGTTAAATATTTGAGCTTAACAACTTTAACAAAATATTTCAATATAAATCTAAATATGAAGCCCGGTCGTTATTTTAAGAAGTAAGGGAATACAAATGACATGACTTGAAATTGACAATTTGTTTTCCATTTCATTAAACCTGTCGTTAAACACTTCTATCTTCTTTCTTAAATTTTTTCACTGAAACCAATTAGTTTCTTTGATATATCTTTTGTCATTGCACATGATCAAAACAGGATAGTCCATTGTTTATGAGGTATTGGCAAGGCGTAAGGGTCGTATGAGTAACGAATGGAAGGACAAATACAATTGTTATATGATTCTTCAATAATTTATGCATTGAGAACGAGTATCCTTGTCTTTATTGCTTTAATAGAAAAATTCAGCTACTATATAATTTTGATTCCATTAGATTACATTGTATCTATAGTCAATGGAAAATATCTGTGTGCACTTCTTAAATAGATTCTTCTTCAGGATGTAAATTATCTCCCCATTTTCATTTCTTTGCTTCATGATAAAGACCCTTACCGTAGACCTTTCATCACTGAATTCCTTGATGTCTCTCTGTCTCGATTAAAATCCTTTCTTCCGAGTGTTGATTACGTTGTATATCTTCCGCGTGTTGGCATGATGCAGGCCCTCCTCTTTTCTCACAAGCGTTTATTCAATCTACATCGCGCTGAACTTCACTGTTTTTTTTTTGGAGGGGGGGCTATTTTGTTTTTAATTACCTTAGCTCACCGTCTTCCTTGACCTTCTGCCTGTTCTTGAGCACTCTTCGTCAGTCAACCCAAGGAAGAGTCTTCTAAGAATGGTGGTGGTTCTCGTATGATCACCAGTTAAGCAACATTACGCTTGGTCAGTACATAGATGAGTAACCTCTTGGGAATACTAGATGGTATAGCCTTCGATGTGCAGGTGATGTAACTGATAAGGACTAGCAAAAAGGATATAGGAGAACCAAGTTTCAGTTCCAGTTGGATTCATTACGCGCAAATACCCTTGGGAAATGTACGAATCTACTTCTTCTCCCCCTGCTATGGGTAAATAGCAGGACAGACCGAATTCTATAGCCTTGGATGGCAAATTTTCTACAGTAGAAAGAAATGGCAAACTACAACGGGAAAAAAAAACCTACCTTGTCAGTCATGTATCGAAAGATACATGATCGCCTAAATGTGTATCACGCATGGCACATAATTAACTGATGTTTGGTTGTCTCTTCTTGACTCCTTACCAAGAACCTCATCTGCTGCAGTCTTGATAACCTACCTCAGAACTACGTAAATCTCGTTGTCTAGTCGTTCCTCTTCCAGCATGTTCAGCATTTAGAGCCTCTTCTTAATATCCCCGATGTATGCTGCTATTGTCGTTAGATTCTCAAGAACAACCAGTTAATTCTGAGCTTGACAGCGATGTCTATCATGTTGCGCTCTGAAGCGCAATCAGCCCTAGTGTCAGGCCTCTATTTTGACATGCCTCGACAAGCGTTTCTCCTAGTCGGTCACCCTCTTCTCCGGTAGCATATAGTTCAGCAAATGTCCAAGCTGCGTTCCATGCATAATCTATCGGAAGTACGGCGCTATTGGCCGCTTAAAAGGCTGTCATCGAAGACAAAGATCATACGCCCTTATCGGAAGTACAGCGCTATTGGCCGCTTAAAAGGCTGTCCTCGAAGACAAAGATCATACGCCCTTATCGGAAGTACAGCGCTATTGGCCGCTTAAAAGGCTGTCATCGAAGACAAAGATCATACGCCCTTATCGGAAGTACGAAGCTATTGGCCGCTTAAAAGGCTGTCCTCGAAGACAAAGATCATACGCCCTTATCGGAAGTACGGCGCTATTGACCGCTTAAAATGCTGTCATCGAAGACAAAGATCATACGCCCTTATCGGAAGTACGGCGCTATTGACCGCTTAAAAGGCTGTCCTCGAAGACAAAGATCATACGCCCTTATCGGAAGTACAGCGCTATTGGCCGCTTAAAAGGCTGTCCTCGAAGACAAAGATCATACGCCCTTATCGGAAGTACGGCGCTATTGGCCGCTTAAAATGCTGTCATCGAAGACAAAGATCATACGCCCTTATCGGAAGTACGGCGCTGTTGACCGCTTAAAATGCTGTCATCGAAGACAGAGATCATACGCCCTTATCGGAAGTACAGCGCTATTCGCCGCTTAAAAGGCTGTTATCGAAGACAAAGATCATACGCCCTTATCGGAAGTACAGCGCTATTGGCTGCTTAAAAGGCTGTCATCGAAGACAAAGATCATACGCCCTTATCGGAAGTACAGCGCTATTGGCAGCTTAAAAGGCTGTCATCGAAGACAAAGATCATACGCTCTTATCGGAAGTACGGCGCTATTGGCCGCTTAAAATGCTGTCATCGAAGACAAAGATCATACGCCCTTATCGGAAGTACAGCGCTATTGGCCGCTTAAAAGGCTGTTATCGAAGACAAAGATCATACGCCCTTATCGAAAGTACGGCGCTATTGGCCGCTTAAAAGGCTGTCATCGAAGACAAACATCATACGCCCTTATCGGAAGTACGGCGCTATTGGCCGCTTAAAATGCTGTCATCGAAGACAAAGATCATACGCCCTTATCGGAAGTACAGCGCTATTGGCCGCTTAAAATGCTGTCATCGAAGACAAAGATTATACGCCCTTATCGGAAGTACGGCGCTATTGGCCGCTTAAAATGCTGTCATCGAAGACAAAGATCATACGCCCTTATCGGAAGTACGGCGCTATTGGCCGCTTAAAAGGCTGTCATCGAAGACAAAGATCATATGCCCTTATCGGAAGTACAGCGCTATTGGCCGCTTAAAAGGCTGTCTTCGAAGACAAAGATCATACGCCCTTATCGGAAGTAAAGCGCTATTGTCCGCTTAAAAGGCTGTCATCGAAGACAAAGATCATACGCCATTATCGGAAGTACTGCGCTATTGGCCGCTTAAAATGCTGTCATCGAAGTCCCTAAGGAATGCCATTTACCCTACTTTGAGTAAACATTTTATTCTTTTTATGTCTTTTAATCATTTCGATGCAAAGAAAGCAATAATGAAGGTGATTACAGTTAGTGAAAGAGAATATAAATATCTTTGTGAAGATAAAAGAGTAAAAAGACAATAATAGAACTTGTTTCAGGAATAGAAAAGGCGATTGACATTGCATTTAAAGTTTTGAAGTGTGTAGTTGGCAGGGAAGCAAGAAATATGAAGGGAGTTCCACAGGTAAGAAGTACGAAAAAAAACTCTTAGAAGGGGAGCTGCGGTTGCATCTAATTCTACAGTAAAAAGGTGAAACCTTGTTGTCAATCTAGTAGCAATTGTATATCAATTATATATATTCATGTAGTCGAGGTTTCAGTGATAAAAGCTCATCAGAACAGTTGCCAATGAAAATATTAGTGGAAAAGACAGAGGGAAGCCAAGTCGAGACGTGAAGCCAGGGTCGATTACATTACAGAACGTTCAGTATCTGTCTATATTTCTATTTCACACTCTTTGGGTCCTGTCACTGGATCTAACTAACGCTTTTATCCACTATGCCATGTCCTCAAGGACACATGGTACTTTTGATAAAGGTGTTAGTTAGATCTAGTGACAGGACCCAAAGAGTGTGATTTCAGTACCTGGTTAAGGTGGTGGAGAAATTGAAGAGGGGAATTAACAGGAGATAACTGATAACTGACATCCATTAGACATGGCACGTGGAACTAGAACAGTCTACCCTAGTGAGCGAAATAAAGGGTTCAGTTCGACATTCCAACCACCTGAAGAAGGCCGGAGCGTACAACGGCCGAAACGTTGTAATAAATATGGCGACAAAGATGAGGAAAATAGTCTGAATAATGTAAATAGATTACAGAATCTTCTTGGAATTTTGTCAAGCATCTCGAGATATGCAGCGTGAGCATCGGGCCAAATGCACAGAGGAATGGTAGAATTAAAAATGAGCAAGATAGATTCTACCCCGCAACCAACCAAATTCTGGAACATTGAATCAACTTTCCTTGCAATAGACGTAACTATTGATCAACATAGTACCGTGAGCCCAAGAAGGCGAAGAATGTTGCTCTACTGGAGTTTAGCATCAGCCATATTGATATCAAGCAAAAAAAAGTTTCTTTTGATCACATGCTCCAAATCTAACGAACTCTGTCTACTTATCTAGATAGACAAATAGATAGAAAGAAAGAAAGAAAGAAAGAAAGAAAAAAACGACAAACTTGAAATTTTTTTTGTAAATACATATTTTTCTAAATACTGTTTGTTGATAGGTAAAATTATACAAAATTATCGCTATATGATAGATAGATAGATAGATAGATGAAAAAACTGAAATTGATAGATAGATAGATAGATAGATAGATAGATAGATAGATATGGACAGATTGAAATAGATAGATAGATAGATATAGACAGACTGAGATAGATAGATAGATAGATAGGCAGGCAGGCAGGCAGGCAGACAGGAAGGCCGGCAAGCTATGTAACTTTTGATATAGCTGGATATTCCTGATATTTTCAATTTTTAACTTTGTCGTATCACAGTCTTTCCCTCCGCATTTTTCGTCGTTTTGCTCTATACTGGATATATTTTCCCTTCTTTAGTATCTTTCATTGATCAAATGGCGTTCAGTTTGTTTGTCTAGCTATCGCATATAAAAAAAAAAGTACAAGGCTTAAAATCACTCGGCTCAACCGAATCTGACCAAATGGCCAAACATCCGAATTTTTTTTCATCCGTTCTTTGAGAACTTTTCAGTAAACCATCCTACATACACCCACACACTTATGTACGTGTACACCCTAGTTTTTTTCTTGTGTATATTATTTTATATTGATTTTAATGTTTATTTTTTTTCTCTAAATGTTTTGATCACTCCTTTTCTCTTTTTTGGTTTATTTTTCTCCCTAATCGCTGATGTATTTAATTCCTTTGTACCGTTGTTCTACCATCTTTTTCCTCGCTCCTTTTCCAATAATGTCTGCCTCACCTACCACACATTTATCCGCCACTTCATTCGAACCACTCAAGTTCTTGCAGTGGCTTTTTGGGGCCAAAACAGAAAGGCAGCTACAAGACACAAAACAAATGTCTCATTCCATGTTTTGTCTTCCACACAAGCGTAATTGTAAGTTTCCTGAGTGGCCGCCTTTTAACAAATGACAAGGGAGCACTAGGTTTGGACTGAGGGTGTCACACGCCAAAAGAAAAAAAATAAGGAGTTAGACCGTCGATTGTGTACTCAAGGGAGTTACGTGGGATGCGGAATGAAACGATGAAGAACGGACAAGAAAAGAAAAAAAAGATGGAGAGTAAGGAGGGGAGAAGTTGAAATATGGAGGGTGATGTCAGATGGGAAAAGAAAAAAATGCTGTATCAAGTTGGGTAAGAAAGAATAAAGACAAGCATGAACGAAGAATAAATAAAAAGAGATAATGAAGAAGTGGAAACTGAAAGAAGAAACACATGGAAAAGAAAGAGATCGGAAAAATAGCAAGGAGCAAGCAATAACAAAAACAAAGAAAGAGTTGCAGACGATCAAAGAAAGAATAAAAAAAAGAAAGAAAGAAGCTAGTATTTAATTAGATATATACTAGATCGATAAAAAAAGAAAGGCTAGATTAGCATTTAAACAAATATATGCTTGATTATAAAAGAAAGAAAAAGCTAGTATTTAATCAAATATATGCTTGATTAATAAAAGAAAGAAAGCAAGAATCCAATATTTAATCAGATATAAGCTAGGTCAATAAAAGAAAGAAATAATGAATGAGAGAAGACAGTATTAAATCAAATATATGCTTAATAAAAGAAAGAAGTTAGTATTTAATTAAATATATACTTGATTAATAAAAGAAAGAAAGAAAAAAAGAAAGAAAGAATGAAGCCAATATTTAATCAGATATAAGCTAGATCAATAAAAGAAATATTGGAAAAAGTCAGTTTTTAATCAAATATGTACTTAATTGATAAAAGAAAGAAGTTAGTATTTAATCAAGTATATATTTGATTAATAAAAGAAAGACAAAAGCTTGTATTTAATCAGATATATGTTAGATTAAGAAAGTTAAAGAAAGAAAGTGTCCAGTATTTAATCAAATACAAGCTTGATTAATAAAAGAAAAACTAATGAAAAAGTTGAAAATGATTAAAGAAAGACAGAATAAAGCCAGTATTTAATCAGATATATGCTTGATTAGTAAAAGAAAAAGAAACACCCGAAGAAAGAAAGAAAGAAAGAAAGAAAGAAAGAAAGAAAGAAAGAAAAAAAAAGAAAGAAAAATGAAAGAAAGAACAAAAGAAAGAACCTACGAAAGACAAAGAAAGAAGATCGGAAGAAAGAACGAAGGAAAAAAGAAAGAATAAAAGAAATACAGACCGAGAGAAAGAAAAAAGAAAGAAAAAAAAGAAAGAAAAGTCAAGAAAGAAAGAAAAAAGAAAAAAGAACTACATAAAGGAAGAAAGAAAGAAAGAAAGAAAGAAAGAAAGAGAGAGAGAGAAAGAAACAACGAAAGAAACAACGAAGAACGAAATAAAGAAAGCACAAAATAAAAAAAAAGAACGAAAGAAAAAACAAAGAAAAAGTCAAAATAAGATTTTTAAAAAATGGTAAAACTGTTTCTTATTTTGAATAAAAAAAGAAAAGATTTTGAAAAAAAATCAACCAACGAATGAATTAAAGAAAGAAAGAATGGATGAATGAATAAATGACATTAAAAATGAAAGAATAATAAAAACATGAACCAAAAATAAAAGATAAAAAAATAAAAGAAAGAAAGACTTGTTGGTGTTAAATTTTCCAACCTCTTTTCCTTTCTTACGTTCTGTAGCAATTGCAGCTCTTTTTTTCTCGTGCTCGGTATGTGTCTTTTTTGTTTCCATTTTCTCTAAAACTTCGTCGTTGCTAACAGGTTCAGTCCACAGTATTCTCAGCATCCTTCTGTAGAACCATATTTCTGTTACCTGCCTTATTTTTCACATCTGTATGGGATTGTCCAGCAGTAACTGCCATATAGGAGGATTAATATTACATAGCAATTCAGAAAACTCCTTTCTTTGTTTCTAACGAAATTTTCCTAATTCTTAATACATGGCAGGCCACTTTCGCTATCTCAATAGGCCTTCGGGTTTGGAGGTCGTATTTTTCGTTTTTGCTTAAAACACTTCGTAGATATTTAAATATTTGGACTTCCTGTATTTTGGCATCTCCAATTTGTAATTTGAATGTTGGGCTGCCCTTTTTTGCTGACAACCATGCATTCTATCTTCTTACAGTTGAGGATTATTTCTTTCTTCTCAATTTCCTTTGTTTCTGTAGTTTTTTCCCCATGTCTGTTATCTACATTATGTTACCTGCATATGCAATGTGGTTAAGATTGTGTCCGCCAATAATTAATCAAGATAAGACTTCTAATTCTCTCAAAGTTTGAACAAGTCTGGTGAGAAGTCACACAATAACTCTTTAAAACGTAAAATATTTTTCCAACTTGCAGTGTCTGGACTCCTGAATTACTTTCTCTCCCACTAGACACATCAAAACAAAATGCTGGGATAAAATAAAATGCGAGGCCAATTTTTCTAATTTGAGGCTCTCTCTGGATCAACACCGCCTCGCCTGTCTACTATCTGCTTCACAACCGAGTAGTGGCGCCTGGCTCAACGCAGTGCCCTCTTCATCTACCGGTACCCTTCTAGATGAGTGCACTCGGATCGGAGTCGGGATCTGTCTTGGACTCAAGTTATGTGAGCGTCATAGATGCAGATGTGGAGACTACATCGATGAGTTTGGTTTGCATCCTCTCTCCTGTCGTCGTAGTGCCGGCCGCTTTCCACGGCAAACAGCCATTAACGACATCATCAAAAGAGGTTTGGATGCAGCTGGGTTCCCTTCGCAAATCGAACCCGTAGGCCTCGACCGCGGTGATGGAAAGCGGCTGGATGGCATTATCATTTTCCCTTTTAAAATGGGGAAGTCATTGATTTTGGGATGCGACCTGTGTTTGATCAGTTCTGCGGTTGAGCCAGGATCCGTCGCCCGGGATGCAGAGATAAAAAAAAATAGTTAAATATTCTTCTCTTGCTGATAGATTTTTTTTTACTCCTGTGGCAGTGGAGACTTCAGGGGTTATTGACCCTCGTTCGATGGCTTTACTTCGGAGGATTGGCGCGATTGCGTCTCGATTAAGGGACGAGCCTCGCGAAAAGTAGTGGGTCTTGCAGCGTGTCTCAATGGCCATGGTACGAGGTAATGCTTTCTCCATCATTGCGGCTGGCAGAGGTTAGAAAAAATTGTTTATTGTTACGTTGTTCTGGAATTGTAATCAGTGGTCAACTGTAATTGTTTTGTTTCAATAAATTTTAATTTTATTAATTTTTCCAACTTTTATTTACGACAAAATTAATTACAGATCTGATGAGATTGGTGAATAATCGATTCAGATTGTTTCACCCAAGCAAGGAAATAAAAACCACTAGAATGCAAGGTGTTAAAAGATGTGATAGAAAGATAAGACGATAACAAGAACAAGTTTCAAGAAAACAGATGATCGGAATTGCATTGAAGTTTTTTGAAGATCGTATTTGACAGGAAAGAAGGAAGCCAGAGATGACCAAAATCAAGATGTGCGGCATATGAAACTATTAGAACTGAAATGATGAGACATAACTGAAGTCGCAACGAGAATTGGTTGGTAGATTTTGTTTAGCGCCATATCAACCACTATCTAAATCTTTCAAACACGATTTGATGGCTTCAACTAAACATATTTGTGAAAGCCATTGCATGTATTCAATTACAGATAAAATGTATTGTTGGCCAGTTTGCTATGAAATGTATTGCTTAGAATTCTACTATAAATATGTATTGTTGATAAATTTACTCTAAATATGATTTATTGGTAATTTTACTATAGAAAAATGTATTGCTTGTATTTTCACTATACAAAAAGCTTCGCTGGCTTCGCTGGCTTCGCTGGCTTCGCTACACAAAATATATCATTGGTATGTTATAAAACTAATTCGCTAGTATTTTCCCGATATGAAAAGTATTGCCGGTATTTTTACTATAAAAATGCGTCGCTGGTATTTTCCCTATATAGAAATATATCGTTGGTATGTTCACTATATAAAAATGCATCGATGTTATTTTCATTATACTAAATGTATTGCTGCTATTTTTACTATATAAAAATGTAATGCTGGTATTTTTACTATATAAACATGTCTCACTGGAATTTTTATTATATAAAAATGTATTGTTGGTTATTTTACTATAAAATGTATTGTTGTTAATTCTGCTGTAAATATGTATTATTGGTAATTTTCTATAAATATCATTTGTAGGTAATTTTACTATTTAGAAATGTATTGCTTCTATTTTCTTTATATAAAAAGACATCGCTGGTATTTTCATCATATTACATATATTGCTTGTATTTTCACTATATAAAAATGCATAGCTGGAATTTTCACTATATCAAAATGCCTCACTGGTATTTTCACGATAACAAAATATATTGCCGGTATTTTCTCTATATAAAAATAAATCGTTTGTATCCTCACTATATAAAAATGATTCGCTGGTATTTTCAAAATATAAAAATATATTGCCGGTATTTTCTCTATATAAAATTGTTCGCTGGCATTTCCACTATATAAAATTTCTCGCTGGCATTTTCATCATATAAAAATACCTCGGTGGTATTTTCATGATATGAAAATTTATTGCTGGTATTTTCACTATCGCTGGGAATTTCACGATATAGAAATGTATTGCCGATATTTTCACTATATAAAAAAGCATCGCTGTTGTTTTCACGATATGAAAATGAATTGCCGGTATTTTCACTATATAAAAAGGTATTGCTTGTATTCTTACTATATAAAAATGCATTGCTGGTCTTATTTATATAAAAATGTATTTTCCTATTGTTTAAGGGTACACTGTTTGCCCATAATTTATCGTTATACCCAGGACTACCAACGAGGAAAACGAATCAGAAAAATTACCCTTAAAAAGAATGATACCGGGATCTCAAGTCAGGAGCGAAAACATTGCCAATTTAATGCTAAAAGATGAAATGCTAGCGAAAAGAAAACTAACCTTTTCAAGATATAAACGGTTCAAATACAGATATATTCAAAACGCTAAGCAAACTATCAAGAATCAGGAAAACCTATTCAGAAAAAAACAAAAGATACTTGAAATGCTACATAATATTCCAACAAGACGATGAATGTTAGACAATTCCCTCACAAAGTCTTGGGTATTACAATAAACTACGTCCGATAGCACGGCCACTGGGAGAGTGGAGGTTTTGAGGGACGTGGAACCCCCTCTTAATTGCTGTTGTTCTCAAATACAGGAATAGGAAGGAAAGAAAAAGAAAAGAAAAATAAGAAAGTAAAGAAAAAAGAAAGAAAAAAAGAAAGAATGATAAGAAAGAAATAAGAAAGAAAAAAATAACATAATCCGACAAAAATAAAGTATAAACAAAGAAGATTGGAAAAAGTAAGGAACGAAAAGAGGATGAAGAGGAAGAAAGAAAGCAAAGAACTATTTGAAGAAATAATCTTTATTATATAAAATTAGAATCTAAGAAATGAGAACAATGAAAAAAAGAAGGAAGATTGTAAAAAAAAAAGGCAGTAAGGAAGAAGAAAAATAAAATAAAATAAAAAAAAAGATATCACGAAAAAATGAAAATTTTTAAATATGAAAATAGAAGAATTCAATAAAATAGAGAAAAGTAAGAAAGAAAGGAAGAGGAAAACACGACAGAAAAAAAAAATAATAATTTGACAAAAAATGAGGAAAACGAGAAAATAGAGAATGAGAAACGACTGAAAACAAGAGACTGGCCGAAGTAGAAAATTAAAGGATGAAAATAAAGAAAAAAAAGAAAAATAGCGTAAAAATGAACATTTTGAAATAGAAAAATAAGATTCAATAAAATAAACAGAAAATATAAGAAAGAAAGAAGGAAAGCAAGCAAGAAAGAAAATACAAAACAAACAGTCGAAGACAAGGGTAGATCGAGCCACAGAAAAATGACTCCATTATCGCTTGTCAACTTCCTGTCGCGTTCGTTGTCTTGAGACCGGAGCGACTTCCGGTTGGAAATCTGTCGCTCTCAATATCGTGAAGGTGCTGTCGTTTACAGCTCCACGTGACAGGAGCCACGTGATGCTGTGGCGGAAATAGGCATGTAACAAAGTGGCAGCGAGACGAAAAGTGGTCGGTATCGCTAATTGTTGGAGAAATGGGGAAAAAAATATTAAGCGTGCATCGCACGCAAAAGGAGAAGGGATTTTATTGTTCGGAAATTGATGCCGTATTTTGGGGAGACGGAATATCGACCTATTCAAATACAGCAGGTTTTAGATTTATCCGTCATTATTATTATTATTATTATTATTATTATTATTATTATTACGACAAAAAACCCACTGTGAAAATAATTCTTTTTATTCAACTGAAAATAATTCGAGTCATTTAATATATATATATATATATATATATATATATATATATATAAAATTTAGAATAATAATCATTTATCATGTGATGTGAAGGGTCAGTTTATGTAAAAGTAATCATAGCAATTAATAATATTAATTATTGTTATTAATATACAATACAATAATAATTATAATTTATTTAACATTTTACAAAATAGGATTTATCATATGTGGGGAAACAACATATATTATATCAACATCATCACCATCATTATCATCAGCATCATCATCATCATCATCATTATTACTATTATTATTATTATTATTAATATTATTATTGTTATTATTATTATTATTATTATTGTGTGGTGTGGTTTGGTTTGTTTGTGTGTTTTACGGCATATCAACCACAATGGGTTATTTAATGCAGACAATTTTTTTCCTCAAAAAAATCCATTTCTGGGAATATTTTTTTTTCTCAAAAAAAAAAAAATCTATTTCTGAGAATATTTTTCCTTCAAGAAATCTATAGCTGGTAATGATTTTTTCAAAAACATATATAGCTGTTTGTATTGCTGGTAATTTTTTAAAGTATTGCTGATAATAATTTTTCCTCCAAAATATTATTGCTGGTATTTTTTAAAAGTATTTCTGGTACTAAAACCTGTTTTTACACAAGTTTGGGCATTAACTATTTGCCCATAGCTGGGACCCTAACAGGTGCTACCACACCGGGCCAGGGCGGATCTGGGAACACCAGCAATCAAGAAGTGGTTCCACGCTCCTCAAAACCTCTTGATCAGAGGCCTTGCTGTTGGACTAAGTTTATCGTCTTACTCAGACAATATTGTGTGTGGTGCCATCATGCCAGAAAGTAATGTTAAGTGTCTAATTAGCATGTCCCCACTGGGGTCTATGATTAAAAAGCACGCTGTAGGGGACTTAATTCTGAAAATTTAGGACGTTGCTTTTAGATGGAGAGGGTTTCTAAGATGATATAGAAACAAAAATGGAACTGATATTTAATATCAAGAAGAGACATTTGAGGTTTCTGGAGGATATATTGAGGAAGGAGTGCTTGGAAAATCTGATACTCACGTGACAGATAGTGGGCAAGAGGAACAGAGAAAAACAATGCATAGCATAGGTTGAGTAAATCAATTTTGGAATAGGGTTATGGGGAAATAACAGGAAAATAAAGAGCTTCACGTGACAGGTAGCTGTGGAAAGCCGTGATCGCCTACGTCTGGAAGGGACATAGCACATAAAAAAAGAAGATGTGCAGTTCCGCACAAATTAATATTTTGTAAAATACCAGGATCTGTCTAGGGAACTGAAGAAGCTATGAACATGTATGGAGAACTAATTTCTGCAGTAATTGGTGCCTTTAGAACACAGTCTGGAAAACCGAAAACACGCTTAGGGAGAATTGAAATGGAGACCATGATTGTCAATATCCAGAAAAATGCCATCATTAACTCTGCGAGGATTTTCTGAAATGTTCCTGAATTCTGGGTAGTCTTGTTGACATCATCTCCAAGAACAGACATTCCAATGAGTATGTCAATATGTGGCACCAACACAACATTAATAATATTAATAATAAACTAAACAAGAAACTATTCAGTCACCAACTCTACATGCGTGACCTCAAACTCTTTGCCAAAGACGACAATAAGTTGAAGGATCTCCTCAGTACTGTAAAATGTTTCAGTAACGATACTGATGTGGATTTCGGATTAGATAAATATGGAAAAATCATATTCAAGAAAGAGAGAATTACAGAAACACACCCAATAGATTTAGATTTTGTCACAAAGATTAAGGAATTGAAACAAAATGAAGCATATATTTACCTAGGAATTAGCGAAGGAGATGACATATAGTATACCCAAATGAATGAGAAGAAATGAATACTACAGGCGTGTGCGTCTGGTCTTGTATATCGAATTGAATTAAAAAAAAAAAAAAAAAAAAAAAAAAAGAATATCAGCCATAAACACATTGGCTGTCCCTATAGTGCAATATAGTTTCAACATCCTTAACTAGGCCATAGCTGACACCAAAACGAGAAGGCTTCTCACCTGCCACCGCATGCATTATCTCAAAGCTGATGTTGATCGTCTGTATGTGCCAAGATTCAAAGGATTCGGAGGATTAATTCAACTAGAACTGTCTTAAAAACAACTACAACAATTGGCCTTCACAGGTATCTAGAAACTAGAGAAGACTGGCTGATGATATGTATAAAAGAACATGAAAGTAGTAAGCGATTTTATTTTATAATAAAGGAAGCCAACACGTTCAAATTGGAGTTTCAACTGGATGAAGAAATACAAGTAAAGCACAATACACTGACTGAAGCTGTAAAATGCGTAAAAAAGAAATCAAAAGGCAAATGCAACTGACCAGATACAGAAACAATGGCAAGATAAACCGCTTCACTGTCAATACACTGCCCGTACCAAACAAGCTGATGTATAGGCAAACCCTTTTGCCTATCAATGGCTACGTAGTGCAGGGTTAAAAGCTGAAATCAAAGGTTTTATTCTTGCTGAACAGGACTAATGCTTGTTAACTAGAAATTGTCAAACGCACATGCTGAAAAATTGTTAGCCCAAGATGCCGATTCCAAGATATCGATATCCAGAAACAATTGATCCTCTTGCATCAGGTTGCACGGCATTGGCATCCACTGAATAAAAAACACGGTATGACAGAATTTGCCAATATCTGCACTGGAAAATCTGCAACTTCTACGGAAGGGAAACTGAAAGAAATTGGTATGAACACGACACAGATACGGTTACGGTGATAGGACCTGTAAAAATTTTATGGGAATTCAGAATACACACAGACAGTAAAATCAAATCACCCAGACAACGGGATTAGAGACCGCAAACACAAAAGGTGCCTCCTTATTGATACGGCAGTCCATGCAGATTGCAATGTATCTTTGAAGATCTTCAAAAAGTTATCAAATTACAAGGACCTTGAAATAGAAATCTCAAAAATGTGGCGAATGAGGACATTAATAATTTCAGTTGGAGCTCTCGGATTGATTGGAAAAGATTGCAATAGACTCAGTGAAGGGATGCCTGGAAGCCCTTACCTTAAAGGAATGCAAAAAATGTTCTCATAAGTACAGGCCACACCTTACAAAGAGCTTTATCTATGTAAAATATGTGTGATTTTTTTCAAAATTGCTCAGTGGAAAATGTCATGATGCCATTGATGAATTAAGTCACTGGTTAGAAACAAATGAGTTCACACCAAAATACAAAGGAAATAAAATAATAATAATAATAATAATAATAATAATTACTCATACTATTGTTGTGAACAGTAATAATATTTCAATATATATCGAACATCTGGAGTGTTTTCAAGATTCATCAAAGCGGCAATATATCACAGGCTTTTTGGAAATCATTCCAAGCCATAAGTAGTTTAGTTTAATGTTTCTTACAATGCCTTGCTCCGTTATGCACAAATATCTTTGGTAAAGGTATGAATCAATCATTTCTCTCCAAGCTATTAGTTAATAAGTATTGATCAGTACGTAACAGCTATGTACTGTGCAAAATGACGATTGGCATACAGTTGTCAATATATAATAATAAACAATCACAGTCATCATCTGATCCTATT
Source organism: Acanthosepion pharaonis (assembly GCA_903632075.3). Classification (NCBI taxonomy): domain Eukaryota; kingdom Metazoa; phylum Mollusca; class Cephalopoda; order Sepiida; family Sepiidae; genus Acanthosepion; species Acanthosepion pharaonis. Next base: position 3,186,677 of record CAHIKZ030004391.1, on the reverse strand, counting down.
TGAATTACTATTTGAAAGTACTTGAGACTCTATATAATAAATCTAAGCAACCTTCTGTTACAGTTTTATATATATATATATATATATATATATATATTTTAAAAATATATATATATATATATATATATATTTTAAAAAACTAGGAAACCATTGATTTTAATATTAAAAGTCTCTAGAGCCCTTTCAGCCAACATCTCATCAGGAGACAATCGTTGGATTAGCGAAATGAATAATAGCGATATTGAAGAGCAAAAAAGAGGGGAAACACACTAAAATAACGAACAAGTATATATACTTGTAACGAGGGAAGGGTTATCGTGTAAATAAATAGCGAGGGACAGTTAAAATAAAATATCCCCAACAGATTCAGAGACATTATAAATTCTTTCTACCGGCAGAGAGAAGGTTTTCTAAATCCTATACAGACCGATTCCAAAATCTTCAAATGATTATTGAATCGGCTGTATGAATAATTCTAAACCACTCTTTTTATACAACTTGGCACAAGCTATATTCTCAACTAAATATTGAGCAATAGCCGAATCCATATTCATGGGGGAAGATAGCATATTCTATCTATCTTACCAAGTCGTATTTTGAAGGAACGTGCTGATTAATTTAGTTTCCAAATGCAAGGTTGTACGCCCCACATAACCAGCAGCACACTGGCAATTAAATTCATATACTAAATTACTCAATTTGATGTAGGGCAATACATCCTTGCGAAAAGACGGAAACGCAGACCTAGTTTGAAAAATGCTACGTAAAGCAACTGATGGGAAACAACCGGAAACCAACTTGCTAACCTGCTTAATTAAGCCCTGACCACTATCCCCAATCCAGGGAATCTTCAAATAAACCGGACATTTAGAAGGCCCCTGGATTTTAGGGGAATGAAATTCCTTAGTTTTCTTACTTATAATGTAGTCAATAAGGGCCTCCGGATAGCCGTTACTAAGGAAAATATCCCTAATGTTCCCAAATTCACGGTCCAATCTAATAGGGGAACACACTTTAAGCGCTCTATACACCAAGGTTTTAACGAGATTAATTTTCCTTGATGCAGGAGCAAATGAACGCTTTCCTACTGTCTCCGAAATATTCACTGCCAACCTCTGGATTCTATACTCGAAGACGACCGTCATGAATTTGTAACACCTTCCTCTCAGTAAACTGAAAGAATGGATGATGGGATATCTCTGTGATTTATATTCACTGATTATTTTAGTCATTGAGCACGTATTTATGTTTTGTCCGCGATTGAGCTACGAAGAGCGAATACCAATAATCAATTACCCTTTCGTTTTTTTTTGGATTCAACACTTTAGATAAATTTTTTCCCAACCTTTGCTATTCTGTGATTTATATTCATTGATTATCTTGTAGCATTTACCTTTTAGTCACGTATTTATGTTTTGTCCGCGATTGAGCTCCAAAGAGCGAGTAGCGATAATCAGTTACCCTTTTCTTTGGGAATCAGCACTTTAGATAAATAAAATTTTCACAATCCTTGCTATTCTGTGATTTATATTCTCTGTTTATCTGGTATGAATAGCTGGCCACTCATATTCGAGAATACTTGTCTACTAGGGCGGCTAGCCAACCACTAATGCTTGCTCAGTTTATTCAACACCGACAGAGCCCACCTGTGGTTTATATTGCAACTATGCTGAGCAA
>CAHIKZ030004391.1:3100000-3182500 GCA_903632075.3 Acanthosepion pharaonis | reverse complement strand
CAGTACATATATATATATATATATATATATATATATATATATATATATATATATTATATATATATATAAATATATATATATATTCATAGGAAGAAGAACGTGCATGTGGGATATTTGATAACAAAAGCAATGGAAAGAAGAAGAAAAATTAAATTAAATTAAATCATCTAGGTTATATACGAAAAACATATTTTCAAAAATTTACCGGCGTCTATGTCTGGTCAATATAAACATTAATTTAGTCCGACAACGTCGTAAATGACGAAACGAGTCACACGAAAATATCATTTCGTTTTGTGGCGATCTTTCTGCCCCATAAAATTGACAGGAGCTACACAGTCTTCGCTTTATAGACTTGACTGAGTCCAAACACGTAACGAATTATTGCCACTCCTTTCATTATTATTTCTTTCTTTTCCTTTCTTTGTATTAACTTTTCTTTCTTTCTTTTCCTTTCCACTCCATTCTCACACACGGAACATCGCAAGACTTTCGGAACTTTCCTCGCTATTTTCATGGAAAGTGCTCAGCTGAACTAGATTTCTTAGTTCCACAAGTTCTAATGTTCATGGCTAAGACCCGCTATGCTAGGCACATTGTTGCGAAACCCCATCATGCCATTCGTCTTCCGTTTGCGTCATGTAAGTTTCAGTCCAACACCTTCTCGTGACTCCCAAGAACGTTTTTCCTTGATCCCTGCAATCTTAACTTGTTCAAGTCTAGGATTAACCGATATCTGACACACGTATCCGCATAAACTGTGCGTCTTACTCTGTAGCCCTCTGCCACCAGAGGCTTTCATGCCTTGTACAGGTTAAAGATCACAGAAAAAAAAAAAACAAACAAATCAGTGTCAGATGAGCACTAAATGATGGCTTGCTCAATAAGAAAAGTCCAGATGATTGTTGGCCTTACACTATGTCCGGGCAAAACATTCGCCCTTTTAATCTTTTCTAAACTACCTATCGCCACATCAAGAAACAATAGTGTTGTGGTAGGATCCACCTAATTTGCATAGTGGAGTACCGACCATATAAATATGGTTGGTACCGGGAAGAGTGGGAGGAATCAAGAGATTCACTCTCAGTCGAACTCTCTGCATTTTGCAGTGAGGGACCCGAGCGAGGCTTTGCCGGGAGGCAGGGTTTCGTCCGGGGTGGTAGACAGGTCTTGAACCCGTCTAGGCGGGTTCAGAAAGGCCATATTTTTGGCTGAGCCTACGGGCTCGGAGATACCCACTTTAAACCTGCCTTGTGCCACATTTTATCCTCGTGGGTGGATAGATAAATACAGGAATCAAGAGATTCAACCAGAGACTCTGCCCGACTACGACTCAGTCGACACATTCTCCAGGAACGGTCTTACCAGGAATATACAAAAGACTATATGTAAATATTGTGTACACTTTCTTGTTTCAATACATTTTGTTCTAAGTACATTTTGTGTTGCATTATTAGTCCATGCATTAGTCAAGTTTCAACAAATAGTTTTTTTTTTATTGCAGTGTCTTTTCATTGATTTCTATGTTTATATCTACAAAGATCTATCCTAATTATTGTACAAAATTCCACTAGCTATCTTTAGTTGCCATGTTCTTTTAGTAAGTAAATAATCGTAGCTCTCCACAACTTCCTGTTCTCTGTAGCGCTAATCAATATCTATCCATTTATTAGACCAGCCAAGCACTTCTTGTTACGACATCGATTTACAGTTCCGCTAGCCAGATTGTTTTTTTTATCGGTTTCACACCATGCAAGGCAATAAAGCCACTAAAACACAAATGTTTATTACGTGTGGTAGAATTAGCAACAGAAACGTTAATAATGAGCGGGAAGAGAAAAGGGTATCAAGTGGACAGTAGAGAGCGACTAACATTGCATGTAAATTTTTGCAGATTAAAGTTGGCAAGAAAGAATAGAGCCGGAAGGAAGGAAGTTCTACAAGCAAGAAGTGCAAGAGAAGAAACTGTTAAAAATATAATTTACTGTTACATCTAGCCATTCGACTGTAAAATGGTGAGATCTCGACGCCAGTCAAGTACTGCGCTTAAATTCAAAATGTCTAGTTACCACTGCGAAGAGTGTATTCGAACAATAACTATGAGAGTATTTATAGAAAAGACACATAGAGCAACCCGGGGCGGTGGAAAAGTGACTGAAGCTGAAGATGAGATCCGGACCGATTATATTGCTGGTTCTTCTTAAAATTTCATCAATGAGCTCAAGGTAAATAGCAGAGGCACCGGAAAATATGTGGAAACAATATTCTAAGCATGGACCAATGGTAGACATAGATATATGTAAAATAGATTCTGGAGAGAAAAATTATCTCGTACCGTACAGTGAACTCACTTTCTTAGCAACTGACAAAGCAATGGATTCAATATAGTCTTTCCACTTCATATCAGCAGAGAACATTAGCCCTTAAAGGCACAATGAGTTAATTTTCTGGAGGTTAGATCAGTCAGAGAGGTGTCATTCATTTAAAATTAACAAGCCATCTTTTGCCCCAGTTAACGACAGACTTGAAGTCCTTTGTGGATACCGTCTGCCATTTTGGTATTATTGAACTGATCAGACTTATTATCGAAACATGAGTCCTCAGGATAGATACCAATTTAAGAGCTGGGAATGTCATTATTGAAAATTAAAGTATGACCAACGGAAGCCTTGTGGGTACACCCGCATTAGTTTGAAAGGATCTAGACGAGTAGCCGTTCAGGGTAACATTCATTTCACGATTTGATAGGAAAGTATTTGTCCAGAGACCACGTAACTTTCAGCTTGTGGAGAAGACCTGTATACCAAACCTTGTCGAATGTTTTCGGGATGTTCAAATCTACAACCTGGGCTTCACTGTTTTTATCGCGAGGATGATAGACTCTATCTGCAGTTATTGTCAGTACATCAGCAGTTCAACATTTACCATCTGCCCTTTTGTCTTCAATATGTCCTGTAAGTATAAGCTTCGTCAAGTCTTCATTAAGCGTCTTGGCAGTTTCAATAGCTTCTTTCTTTCCGTGTTATTCTCTGTATTCTTCTGTTAAACTACATCTCTGTTGACTCAAGATTTTTCTTCATCCGTGAGAAAATTTCTAGCGTTCGCCGGAGGACTGATATTCAGCATTTTTTTCTTTGTTTGACCAAAATCTAATACACTTTATTTCATATGGTGACCTCCCTAAAAAACTTAAGTGTAAAAAATAAGATATAAATAATCAATAAATAAATGAAAATTGTAAAAAGAAAAATAAATAAAATAGATAAACTACAAAAACATAAGTGCTAAACAGAAAGATTTAACATATATATATATATAGAGAGAGAGCCTACACAAAGAGGAATAACACGTGCTCTGATAATGGTTATTGGGTGAAAGTGAGTTATTCTGTGAACTGCGTATTTATATCTAGAAACGCGCTATGATCGACTAGGAACAGACTTTTTTTTTGTGAATATGAATTCTAACAGAACTCTTAAATAAGGAAAAGTTGGAAAAACTTATTTTGGCATTTTAGAAAATTTTTAGGTGAAGTTTTTGCATTTACCTTCATTGGTATTTTTCGCTCTTTCTCATTTTTTGCATTTTTTTCTTTCCATTTTTCTTTTGCTTCATTTTCTTTCTTTCTTTCCTTTGGTCATGCTTTATTTGTTTCTTTCTTTTACTTTTCATTTTCTTGCTTTTGCTTTATATATTTTCTTTCTTTCTTTCTTTCTTTCTTTCTTTCTTTGGCTTTACTTTCAATCTTTCGTTTTTCTTTTTTTTTTTCTTACCTGGTCCTTTCATTCTTTTCTTTATTCTTTTTTTTTTTTGCTTCTGCTTTCCTATATCTTTCTTTCTTTCATTTTTCTTATTCATTTTTCTTTCTTTTGCTTGTCGTATCTTTTTCCTTCTTACGTTTTTTCTTTCTTACTTTTCATTGGCCTTTCTTTCTTTTGCTTGTCCTTTTTTCTTTCTTTCTTTTCATTGTCATTTCTTTTCTTTTGTTTGTTTTACTTTTCTTTCTTTCTTTTCCTTTCCCTTTCTTTCTATTCCTTGTACTTTCTTTTTTCTTTTGCTTTTTTTTCTTTTGCTTATCCTTTCTTTCTTTTCATTTCATTTCTTTCTTTTCTTTCCTTTGTATTATCATTTCTTTTCCTTTTCTTTCCTTTGTTTTTTGGCTTTTTTTTACTTTCTTTTTTTGTCTTTATTTTGCCTTTCCTCTGTTTTTTGTTTCTTTCTTTTTTTCTTTTTTTTTTTCCCTTATTTCTTTACCTTTCTTTTCTTTTTGTCTTTATTTTGCTTCTCCTCTGTTTGTTTGTTTCTTTCTTTCCTTCTTCCTTTTTTTCCCCTTCCAATTATTTCTTTCTTTCTTTTCACTGCCATTTCTTTCTTTTCTTTTGTTTCTATTATACTTTCTTTCTTTCTATTCATTGTTCTTTCTTTTTTTTTCGCTTGTCCTTCCTTTCTTTCATTCATTCATTTATTCGCTTTTTCTTTTTTTCTTTCTTTCTTTCTTTCTTTCTTTCTTTCTTTCTTTCTTTCTTTCTTTCTTTCTTTGATTCTTTCTTTTCACTGTAATTTTTTCTTTTCTTTGTATTTCTTCATTTTTCTTTCTTTTTCTTTCCTTTTCTTTCTATTTCTTGTTCTTTCTTTCTATTTTCCTTTCTTTTTTCTTTCTTTTTTCTTTTGCCTTTTTTATTCTTTCTTTCGCTTGTTTTTCTTTCTTACGTTTTTTCTAATTTCTTTCTTTCTAATTTTTTCTTTCTTTCGCTTGTCCTTTCTTTCATTCTATCTATCTTTCTTTTTTCCCTTCCTATACTTTCTTTCTATATTTTCATGTATTTCTTTTCTTTTGTTTATATTAATTTTTCTTTCTTTCATTTCCTTTTCCTTTCTTTTTCTTCCTTGTTCTTTCTTTTTCCCTTCCTTTTTTCTTTCGTTTGTCATTTCTTTCTTTTTTTCCCTTTCATTCTTTCTTTTTCTTGTCCTTTCTTTTTCTTTAGCTTGTCCTTTCTTTCGTTCCTTTTTTCTTTTGTTCTTTCTTTCTTTTCCTTGTCCTTACTTTCTTTCCTTTTTCTTTTGAATTTTTCCTTTCTTTCTTTCTTTCTTCTGTTTTTTCTTTCTTTTCCTTGTTCTTTCTTTTTCTTCGGCTTGTCCTTTCTTTCTGTCTTTCTTTCTTTTTTTCTTTCTTTCTTTTGCCTCTCCTTCCGTGTGCCCCGTTCTATTTTTAGGTATTTACTCAATTCCCCTCTTTTATCCTTTTTTTACACTTAAGTTTTTTAGGGAGGTCACCATATGTATCCTGTCTGCTTCCATTATATGATCGGTATTATTCTAATATCCGTATATAAATTCTTAAGTATAAAGAAATTTCAATTAAATTTAAAATTAGTATTTAATTTTAATTTATAAATATTCTCAAACCTTAAGTATAACTTGAAAATATTTCAATTTCAATTGTGGATTACATTTTTTACAAAGCGAGTGTAACAGCAAAATTGTCCAAATCGTGTAACAGCAAAATTGTTCATTTCTTAGATTAAGATTTGAAACTTTGTCTCTTAGAAAAGATTAAAGATATCTTACTGGAATACTTCGAGGTTATTATAACACTATTGGATTGCATTTTGAACAATAAGAATGTTTAATTACTCACCAAGCTTAACAGAAGAATCGTAATGAAACCGGCCATAAACGAAAATGATATGTTCATCATTAATCATAGATTAGTGAATCGGAAGTTCATGAAGTATTGGAATAAATTTCATATATATATATATATATATATATATATATATTCCAGGATCATTTTCGACCTGTCTAACCTTCTAACCTTCTGTCCTGGAGTAACAAATTGCCTCATACGTTTCAAGTACGATTTGATATTTAAGTCAATTTTTCACTGCTCTTTGTATAGCTGAAAATCCTCTCTCACGTGCCAAACGTCTCATGGACCGGGTTGGATCTTTTCTAATTGATCTCTTTAGCTTTACGTTGAAATGATGAACCTTCTTACGCTTGATTTAGTTTTCCTCTCAACTCTTCCTTCTTTTTTAAACCTATTCACGGTTCTCTTGATGGTTCTTGAATGGAAGCAAGAGTATTAATGTTGGTGCCATCACTAAAAAGGCGTTAATGATCTTTTTTCCTCTCAACATTTCTCGGTGACTCTGGCAGAAAACGATTTTAACCTTTTCTCTTTCTAGCCAATTAACCCAAATGGCTTATCAATAATTCTTACGACAAGATGGCTAAACCTCTTATCTGAAAACCTGGAAAAAAAAACTCAATTAGTTTAGTGGTTTGTTAGATATTAAACATTTTGTAGGATGGACAATTTTACTGTAAAACGATTTGGACAATTTTGCTGTTACATGATTTGGACAATTTTGCTGTAACACCCGGTATATGATAAAAAAATATTAAGAGTGGCTTATTCATTATTTCCTGGATTAAGTTTCCTGTTCTTTCAAAAGCCCTCTCATTCTCTTTTACTGTCATTAGCCCCTTGTGTCTTAGTGGCATTATCGCCTTGCTAGGGGTGTATTGATTAAAAACAAATTAAACTTACCAATGATCGTTTTTGATAATGGCTGATAAAGAAGGGCATATACATAACTATTTTCTGTTTCGATAATAATTTTCAAGATTTGTTCGTTTCTTCCTGTTTTACTTGTGTTCCCCCAAGAAATTGTCCTACGCCTAATCTGGAGATTAATAATACCCCGATAGGTGAGGGCGAGAAGAGATGGATTCATGCCTTTCTGAAAGTATTTGTACGAAGGAGACCGTAAAGGGTGTAGGTTAAATTTGAACTCGTCCCGCCGAATGCACTAGAGCGCCGATAACCGCTATGCTCTTCAAACATTTACTTATCATATGGAGCTACCAGTTAAGACCTATGTAAAATCAATGAGTGCAAATAGTGACAGTATTAGTAGTCGTAGTAGCACCGCCTGGAATGAGTCAGGAAAAAAGAAGACGAACTGTCACATTAAGAAAAAAAAACAGTGAAATCTCTTTTTATCGGATATACAAAAGATTGTGTTAATGAGTTCAAGTCCTATACAGAGAAATTCTTTTAGTAATTTACAAAGAAAAGCTTGCATTTACACCCCGTCTCGCGTGAAAGATTTGAAAAAATTGATTATCCCAAAAAGCAAAACAAGAAATAATAATGATAATAATAATATTGATAATAATAATAATAGTAATAATAATAATTATCTTTATCTGAAATACAAAAGATTATGTTAATGAATATTGCACACGTACTAAAAATGTTCTTCAATTCAATATGCTCATTATCTTATTATGTAAAACCGTAATTAACTTTATGTCTCATTCGAAAGATATGATATATGATTATAGAATACTACTACTACTACTACTACTACTACTACTACGAAGAAGAAGAAGAAGAAGAAGAAGAAGAAGAAGAAGAAGCCTAAACGGGCGGATACATTGTGCATCTCTCTTTATCAGTCTGATTAGTAGGGGAGAATTATGTTTAGGTGTCGGGGGATGTATTTATTTTTTAAGGTAGGTGTGCGTAAGCCAAGGTAATTTGATACTTACATCTCGATACTTAGGAACGCCCTTAATTAGTGACCGTCTGCGCTGACTGGATTCATTGGCGTAAATGTATTTATAACTGGGCCCCACCTATAAAGACATGCGTTGCTTCTAACAAAACCTATAACCGTATCGCTCACTTTTTGCTGTGCTGGATGTGTCATTTATATACTCATCAGGTTGCTTGTCATGACGAATATGCCATTCTTTGTATATTTGTAATATAGCGTCAATTTGTTGGTACGCTACTATGTGAAATAATAATAATAATAATAATAATAATAATAATAATGATAATAATAAACATTTCTATCTGAAATACAAAAGATTATGTGAATGAATATTACATACATACTAAGAAAATATTTTCAATCCAGTTGGTGACATAAGAATATATTTTTTACCAGCAACCAAGATCATATGATCATAATAATAAAAAAACAACAAAAACAATAATAATAATAATAATAATAATAAGTAGCAAATTCACAGTCATACTATCATTTCTTTTAATAATAATTAAAAAAAAATTCAGCAGACGATGTCATTTAATTTAATTTATGGTAATTAAATTTTTGGCGATTTCTTACTCGGTTTTAAACGTTCTATCCTGTACGTCTGAAAAAATATCAATTTTATCAGCCTTTTCGGGGTGGGGGAGGGCAAAAAATTTATGTCCATGCTCCAGGGTGCCTTCCTCCCAGGCAGTACCTCTCCTTCGAGAGGGTTTGGATGTATTGCCCGGCGACCCAAAAAGGGAAAGTAGCTTCTGCTATTTTCACACTGTATTGCCGGTCAACCCACTCTAAACTTCAAAGCTGTGTCACATTTGGTAGCGACGTGGGCATAATGAAAAATACAATCGCTTCTCGGGCTTTTTCCGAAGATCAAAGAGTAGTATCTGTTCGTTTCAGCTTAATCCAGTTCACTCTCTTCACTTCGATCTTCTCGTCTTTTCTATCATTTTCACACAATGTAACCCTACCTCTCTTGGGGGAAATGATTAAAATAACAAAATAAAAAACAAAAAAGAAAAAAACAGCAATAATAAATAATGATAATAAAAACAAATTTTGTGTGTTAGGAATTGAAGAAATTAAAACACCAGGGATTTTTGAAGGACTCAATTTACTGGACGCCACTTATCAGGCTGTTCACAAACACATCTCACCACAAATTGTGTTTGATGAACATAGTTGGGACATTAACACAGAAATGAATATAAAATTATGAAAAATTATCACAAATTAACACTCCATCGCACATAGCGTCCAGACAAATGGAGGGAAACTGCCTTGTGTTATTCAATACATTCAAAACAAAACTAGTATCATTTCGTCATCACTGAGCAAACCCCAAATTTAATCTCTTCCTGACGAGAAGTTGTACTCTCAAATAGGACCACTGCCTTGAACTGACGATAACCTACATCCACTTGCAAGGCCTCGCATCGTGAGGATTTCAAGAACGGGGAACCACATCTAAATTGATGATGTTCCAAGATCCAGCCTGACCCGGGATGATACCCCCTGTTAGGGTCCCAGCTATGGGTAAATAGGCAATACCCAAACTGAGGTCAAAAGACTATGACAGTATAAAAGCAGGTTTTTATAGTAAAAATACCAGCAATGTATTTCACTCACAACAAAAAAGCTCTTTACAAAAATCCTTCAATGAAACCGATTTCATGCAAAGAATACATATTCTATTCATACGAATATATCCTTAAAAAAACTTAAATATTAAATAACCTATTGTGGTTCATATATACCGTAAAACAAAATAAACCAAACCAAAAATCCGTCAATGAAACCTGATCTGCAAATTGATTTCTTACAAAGGATATATATTCTATTCATACGAACCTATCCTAAAAAATCTTATCTGTATTAAATAACCAATTTTGGTCGATATACCGTAAAATAAAATAAATCAAACAAAAATACGTCAATGAAACGTGATTTAGAAACTGTTTTCATAAAAAAATACATATTCTATTCATACAAACTTAAAAATCTCTTCTAATCTTAACTAACCCAATGAGTTGTTGATATACCGTAAAGATGTTATCACTACTTTCAAGTCAACCAGTGTGCATGGACGACCTCAGTACCCTGTCGAACCAAATCTGTGTATTTAGCACCTTTCCTGATATACGTTTTCGACGAGAAGTACACGTTCTTCAGTTGTTAAAACCATATTGGGGTGAAATCTAAAATATAAAAATTATGATTAGAAAAATGCACAGCAAATTTCGGAATATCCTGTATAGAGGCACGTGCGGATGTATTAACTGATATGGAATTCTAATTAAATGCAGGTCATCGTTAGTTTTTCTGAGATTATTTTTAAAAAGTAACAAGCATTAATAAAGTTATTATGTTGATAGAAACGGTTAAAATGAAGTCAATCTAAACATACAGGGTGTTCAGACAGTCACTATGCACTTATATTTATATTAAAAGGCATTATTATCACCTTTTCGAAATACACGTTATTCAGTTGTTAAAGCCATATTGGGGTGAAATCTGAAATATTAAAAATATGATTAAAAAAGTGCACAACAACTTTACGAACACACTGTAATAAGAATACTATATGACAAAACTGTTGCTTTTTCTATCTTCAATATACGAATCAATACACGTAAGTAAACCACCTTTGACGCTTTTAATGCAAGGTGATATGACAGCTGTCACAGAACGATCAAAATTGATCTTTTGATTCTATTGAGATTGTAAGCATTTGATTGCCTTAGACAACATTACTTTTAAGTGAACTGGAATTGAACTATAAAACAATAATCACATCTAATGCCAACAGAAGATTTTTTTTGACGAACTGAAAAGCAAAATTAGGTTAATATATCATAATGTCTAATCAGACTGTAAAGCAATAGAAGATTGACTTTGATCAAGTTGATCACAATAAACGTTTGCAGTGATGGTCTTTCCATGTTCCAGCAGATCAGAATGGACGACACATTTCATATTCATACCATTCTGCCCTCGTTGCATGATAATTCATGATGGTGAAATGTATAATTTAATTCCCAACAGCATAAAAGTAAAATGTGTTTCTTGTTGTTGTTGTTGTTGTTGTTGTTGCTGTCAAACCCTTCTGGATATGGGCGATGAAGGCTCATAACAATAATAATATATATATATATATATATATATATATATATATATATATATATATATATATATATATAAAGGCTTAAACACTAATATTCCATTATCATAATTTATTCCATTGTAATAGTAAATACGATCCAATTCATCAGACCTACAAATTCAAAAAGAAAACAGAAAAAAAAACAACTCCGGGAATAAAAAATAAAATTTAGTGAGAGTGTGGGACGAATGTTAGAGTAAACAAAAGCTATAGGGAGGGCTAACAGACGAGAAAAGAACAGGAAGGTCTAAAGATGTAGGGAGGATTAAAATTTAACAGAGAGAAGTTTTAAAGAGGGGAGTCAAAGACGGTTTAAGTGAGAGAAATATGATTATTCTCGGATGTCTAATCCATTAAAGATACACCAGAAAAGAGTATACATGTTGTGGTGACATACATACACAATCAATCAATATATATATATATATATATATATATATATATATATATTAGTTAATTAGAAAATGTTTTTCTACCCCTTATTTTACCCTGCCAGGCTATTCCTTTAGGAATATATATATATATATATGTATATATATATATATATATATATATATATATATATATATATATAAAATAATAATCACATAGAATCAATCAGAAGTATTAATGCGATTATTGGCGACATCCATAGCTAGAAAACATAATATATGCATTAAAATACTGTTAATCCATAGTTGCGAGTTGATCCTCGTCGATAAACTTGTTGTCTGTAGTTTTCAGTTTATTTGATGTTAAAATGCTAGTACTTACGAATAGTCCTCTATTCATCATCAGGCATGTGTTTTTTTCCTTATAAAATCAAAAACTTGGAGACGATATACTTGTATGTCGACCGAAAGATGTTTTTTTGAATATCTGCTATTATTGACAGTTGTGTAAGATCTCGGAACGTGCAAAGACGCAACGCTAAGTTTTTCAAAATTTTAAGTGAGAATTTTATTTAAATATTTCTTGTGATGTGTTAAATCCACGTATTCTATTCTTACAAGTGTATTCAGTTTTTATGTCATGAACTAAGTATATAGTTCAATAATATAGTGTAATGTCTTAGTAGTTTTTTATAGGAATTTTTTTATGTACTGCGGATCGATTGATTCTATGTGTGAATATTTCTTTGTATGTAAATTATATGCTGCCTAATGTTTTATGTTTATAAAAACTATCGATCCGCAGTACATAAAAAATTCCTATAAAAAAAAAACTACTACTAAGACATTACACTATATTATTGAACTATATACTATATATATGAACTATATACAAACACACACACACACACACGCATATATATATATATATATATATATATATATATATATATATATATATATATATATCGAAACTTATCAAAATATAAATCTGCGCCCCGGATTCTTTTAAATATCTCCTTTCCTGAAAGAATTACTTCTTTCCGAAACCAACATACATCACTATAAAGATGCTAAAAATTTAAAACAAAATGGTTAAATTCCTCCTTATTTCAAATAATACAGGAATTCATTCTAAACAGAAATAATTTAAATATTAATTACATTATTAGAATAAAAATAAAGATTCAAAAACATTTAATAACTTTAGGTTTAGTAGACATTAAATTACGTCATATCCTCCATAATTTGCCTAAATATTTAAATTAGTCTGATGAATATTTATGAGCTTCTCTTAAATTTAAACATTTCAAAAAAACTAATGACATTTTGACTTTTGTTTAAAAATACTTGCTGCAAATCCTTGCCTTTGTCGTGATAAAAGCCTACAGAGGACGAAACGCGTTGGCTCAGATAAGTTTTCCTTTTGTTTTAATTTATATTGTCCTTTTACAGATATACATTTAGTTGTATCTGAAGTTTTATATACACACACACACACACATATATATATATATATATATCTTTGTCTCTCTCTCTCTCTCTCTCTCTGTGTGTGTGTGTGTGTGTATATGTTAGGGAAAAACTATGAAAAATTAGAAAAAATTCCACTGACGTCATCAAGGAAAAAATGCGTCAGGCGAAAATATTTTACATCTTGTCACAGTTTTTCCCTAAAATATAAAAAACTGATAAACCACACACACACACACACACACACACACACACACACACACACACATATATATATATATATATATATATATATATATATATATATATATACAAATTGTGAGAAAGAACAGATGAAGGAAAAATGCATTGTTGGTATCATTTACTCTTTAAAAAGAACTCAATACAGGGTAGAAAAATATATTATTATTATTATTATTATTATTTTTCTTATTATAAGAAATTATAATAAAAACATGTTGAAATCGCTACAAAAAATCTTTCATGTTTCAATTTGATTGTACTTCTTCAGGCGATCGTAAGTAACTGGTGTTTAAAAGATTTTTAAGGAAATTTCAAAGTGTTAACTCTTTTCAGAAAGTTAAAAGGGCGTGGGGGACATAAGGTCAGAATTAAAATTAGACTTGTGGGTATGTCTTGATTAACCAATTAAATGCCACATCTATGTTAGAAAGAAAATTAAGCTCAGAAGGTGGATGTTGATGATTTATTTTTTTCTTGTCATGATAAACCGGAACATAGACCGGCCATCATTGACAACTGCGGAAGTTATGTAAGCGACAAATGTATCGTGATTGTAGAAATTGTCAATTTCCGCAATGATATAACTTATGTCATCTGCAATTCATTTGTCTCGTAATATCATCACGACTTGTTTTGATCATATAAATATTTGCAGTATAATTTATATATTAAAACAATTTGTTACGAATTTGCTTTTAATTTTTGCTGTGTCGCAACACATGTAATCAACAGATAGAATGAAAACTTGACAGAATCTTTTAGTTAAGAAATCCGTAGGCGTATTGGGATGGCCAAGGACACATTCCAAAAGCTGGGTAGAGTACTGCGAGACAATAGGATATCTTTGGTAACAAAGAATACTGAACTGTTACGTGACATCTGTCTTTCTTAACGGCAGTAAATTTTGGACGATTTCCTCAAAGATGAAGAAGAGACTCGAGGTGACAAAGATGTACCTCTACAGATGGATGCTAATGATATCATGGACATAGCGTATGAGCAACGATGAGATTTTAGAGACAATGTGAACAAGGTGGAGGCTTATACTTGACATCAGAAATAAGATCTTAAAGAGGTTGCAAACAAGGAGGAGGTTTATAATTAATATTAGGAAGAGGCAGCTGAAGTTTCCGGGACACATAATGAGGAGGGATGGCCTGAAGAATCTAAAACTCACGGGTCGAATAGAGGGGAAAAGAGACAAGGGAAAGCAACGCGTGACATAATTGGCGGGCTTAAACAAGTAGATGACAGAACGTGGTCTGGGCGAGGAAGCAGAGGGAAGGAACTTGGTGACAGCCGCAAGGGATAGAGTGAGGTAGAGAGCCATGATCGCCTACGTCCTGAAAGGACATGGCACATAAAAAGAAAAATAATACATTCTTGTAATAATCTTGTTCCCAATATATTTCTATCTATAAAAGGCAGGATGTGTGTGTGTGTGTGTGTGTGTGTGTGTGTGTGTGTGTGTGTGTGTGTGTGTGTAACGAATGCACGGCCGCAATTTTCGACGGATTTGCACCAAAATTTACATGCACATGCTCCAAGTTAGCGGCAAGGCCAAGACCGACGTTGCATTTCCCAACTTCCATCGATAGTGGAAATAATCAATTTTTTCATATTTCTACGGCAGTTTTTCTGTAGTTTGCGGCCATTTTCTACTGGCCAGCGTGAGAGCCAACAGCTGACTGACACGAATTTTAACTAGCATGCTAGCATGCAAAAAAATCGAGAGCTGCATTCGTCACAAGTGGGAAAAATTTAAATCTGCATGGCACTTTACTCAACGTTGATTCTGATTCCGCAGAACTGGGTTGGGTGTGAAAAAGTATTTGTTGTTAACATTCTTTTTTAATTCGGTTTTTCCAGTTAGGAGTCCTTTTTTAAAGTTGATCGTTTTGTGTTCATTTTGTTTACTTCTTTTTTCGTGACAGATTTAATGTTTAGTATAAAGCTTAGAAAAAATTCGCAGTGTGAGATAGGCAAGAAGTAAGGCATGTAGCAACATCAGCACAGCAAAGGGCACTCCTATAAAGGCAAGGAAGGGCAAAAATATTTTAAGTCAAGTGATAGCGATTGCTGTATGAGTCGTACGATTTTTGAATCAAGCACGGGCAACGCCGGGCCATGCTGCTAGTTTCTATAAATGATTTTAGAATTTGCTGGGTCATCCTATCTGATCTTAGACAAATGAAGTCATATACGTTTATTTAGCTCTTTGTATTTTCCAGAATTTCATAAACAGCTAATTGGTAATATGAAGTTGCAAGAGATCGGCATTAAGGATTCAGCCTGTAGTAGTTCGGATAGCCAAGGCAGCTGTTTAAAGGCCAGTGATTCCGGCCGTAAAACGCGACCAGGAGGATAATCTGACCCTTTAAACGAGACAACAATGGCCAGTGTCTTTGTATGATGTAGAATGGGCATCGTCCTTGTTGCTGCCAACAATTTGTTCTGTCTCCTCCCAGTTACTATGTGGTAAAAATGTCAAAATCGACTGACCATTGCTTCGGAAAGGAGAATAAAAGTAAAAGGAAATGGGAGCGTGGGAAGCGATTAAGAGAAAGAGACATGGGAAAAAAACACGATAGGACCAAAAAAAGAAGAGAATAATTGAGAAAGAGGTTAAGAAAATTGAGATAGAACGAGAGATATTAGAAAATAGGAAATAGAAAGAAAGAAAGAAAGAAAGAAAGAAAGAAAGAAAGAAAGAAAGAAAGAAAGAAAAAATAAAACTGAATCATCACGACAGCTCTGAACCGAACAAAATGAAAGAAAGAAAGAAAGAAAGAAAGGACAAGAGAAAGAAAGAAAGAAATGACAAGAGAAAGAAAGAAAGAAATAAAGAAAGAAAGAAATGAAAAAAGAAAGAAAGAAAGAAAGAAATGACAATCAAAAGAAAGAAAGAAAGAAATGACAAGAGAAAGAAAGAAAGACATGACAATCAAAAGAAAGAAAGAAAGAAAGAAAGAAAGAAAGAAATGACAATCAATAGAAAGAAATGACAAGAGAAAGAAAGAAAGAAAAGCAGAAATCAAGAAAGACAAAAGAAATGACAAAAGAAAAGAAATGACAAGAAAGAAAGAAAAAAGAAAGAAAGAAAGAAAGAAATGACAATCAATAGAAAGAAATGACAAGAGAAAGAAAGAAAGAAAGCAGAAAGCAAGAAATGACAAAAGAAAAATGAAAAGGGAAGAAGGAAAGAAAGAAAGAAAGAAAGAAAGAAAGAAAGAAAGAAAGAAATGACAATCAATAGAAAGAAATGACAAGAGAAAGAAAGAAAGAAAGAAAGCAGAAAGCAAGAAATGACAAAAGAAAGAAATGACAAGGGAAAGAAAGAAAGAAAGAAAGAAAGAAAGAAATGACAATCAATAGAAAGAAATGACAAGAGAAAGAAAGAAAGAAAGAAAGCAGAAAGCAAGAAATGACAAAAGAAAGAAATGACAAGGGAAAGAAAGAAAGAAAGAAAGAAAGAAAGAAAGAAAGAAAGAAAGAAAGAAATGATAAAAGAAAGAAAGAAAGAAAGCCTCGGAATAGAACAACGCAAATAAATAAAGACAGAAAGAATATAACTGGAATATTACGAAGTTGCTCAACGTAAAAGAATGAAAGAAAGAAAAAAAATATCTAAAACTATGAAGGGGGTGAAAGAAAGAGAGTCAAAGAAAAATAGTTTAAAAAGAAGTTAAATGCCGGAAATTAGAAAGTGAAAGAGTGGGGGAGGGGAGGAAGGGGAACAAAACAGAATAAATGAAGAGATCATCAAAAAGACAACAAGCAACTGATAAACAACAGAAGAGACTTTTTTCTAAAAATAAAGAGAGACAGTGAGCGAAAGAAAGAGAGTAAATGAGAGATTGATTTATCGAAAGAAAGAAAGGAAGAAGAAGAAGTAGTAGTAGTAGTAGTAGTAGTAGTAGTGTGGGTACTTACAGAAGACCGGTGCCATCCTGAAGAATAAAATACAGGAAAGTTGGATTTTTGATAATGTTCATTCATCTCCTCAGATGGAATCGTTAGAACGGAAGTCGGTTCTGATAGCCACATAAGAAAACGTCCCGCTGCTGGTGACGCGTAAAGGGATCCCCAATTCAGTGTAAGCGGTGGCATAAAAGGTCGAAGGGCCTGAAGGTGACAGCCTATGTCACAAGATGGGGCGCCCGAACAACGGGCGACCTAAAAACGTTATGATACAAAAGACTATAGCAGACTGCCATTAGCAAGCACATTTAACTTAAAAGTGTGTGGATAAGAAGATAATTTATTAGAAAAACTACTGAAATTTTGCTGGTAATATTCATAAAGGGAACTAAACATATTAAAATTGGTGGAAACGTCCTCGTGACTATTCGTACTGAGTGTGGTTGACGGCATTTTCGGTTGGTTAAAATTTGATATTATCAAGATGGCGACGGAGCATTTGGCGTTTTGCTTGTGTGGCTTCGTGGTATAGCTGCTAGATACAACCACCTGGTTTTGACAGGTAAGCCTATGAATGGATTATTGACGTTTTTATCAATTTTGAACATGTTTAAAGAAGAGAATGCATATGCAAGAGAGGCCATAATAGCAGATGAAAGCTTTGGATGAAATAATCCAAAAAAGGGACATGACCAAAGGTGTTGTGAGATCAATACCTGGCAATAGTTATTTTCGGAACAAATTTTTGTTGATTAGAAATCTTTAGACCTAGCTCGAGGTCGGATACTTGTCAGAAACGAAAACAATATAGAACTTTAATCATGATATGTCACTTCAGAATATCGATACAGTGTCAAATTGACTTTTTACAGAGATATCTGGACTTTCTATGTACATATGCTTTTTCCAGATGTAAATCATATTATCTTTTTCACAATGTAATGCCTCTTATTCCTATTTTTTCCAGGTGTAAATCCTCCTCGTTTCTTCTAGATGTAAATCCTTCTATCAGTTTTCTTCCAGATATAAATCCTCCTATCCGTTTTTTCAGATGTAAATCATCCCATCCGTTTTCCAGATATAAATCCTCCGGTACGTTTTCTTCCAGATGTAAATACTCCTATTCGTTTTTTTCCGTATGTAAATCCTTCTATCTGTTTTTCCAGATGAAAATATTCCTATACGTTTTTCCAGATGTAAATCATTCTATATGTTTTTGTCCAGATGTAAATCCTTCTACTCATTTTGTCCAGATGTAAATTCTCCCATTATTTTTTCAAACCCTCCTTGAAAATGTGTCTACATCATTAATAACTTCATATTTTTATACATTTATTGAATTATGTAAATATTTCTTCTAAAGGGAAAACTTATATATAGTTTGTGTCTTTAAAGAAATTTTTATGAAAATGAATCTGTTTCGTAACACTCATACACAGCATGTGTAAATATAAGCGTGGAGACAGGGGGCCAACACCGAGTGGCGACATGTGTTTCATGTTTGAACTTAACACTGAATATTGTATTCACATATGAAACAGAATGCCCTCACGAGGTTTTGTTACCAGTGCCCAGAGTTACTATTCCTGGTTTTAAACAGTGAATGTAATAACAACTAGCCTAAATTGAGAAGTCCTTCTAAAGAACAAGCGCGCATCCGATAGAAATCGAAGCTTTTCTCTGTCAGAGAAACCATTTTTAAGCCAAAGCCAAGTGGACAGGTTGGTGGTTCAACGTTATAATAGACGGCTAGACGTCCGGTTGCCTCTAGCTAGGATCGAAACCCAGCTGAATTGGCATCAGTCAGAAATATATATATATATATATATATATATATATATATATATATATATATATATGTGTGTGTGTGTGTGTGTGTGTGTGTGTGTGTGTGTGTGCATGTCTGTCTGTGTCTGTTCTATTTAAATAGCATAGAGTTCATTAGTTTTTTTTTTTTTTTTTTTAACGTTAAAGAGGTCATTTAATATAAATCGTCTGAGGATAACGTATGGTTAAAACTAAGGTAAACGGATTCAACTGTTCTTCCAGATGTAAATCCTATTATCTTTTTCACAATGTAATGCCTCGTATTCCTATTTTTTTCCAGATGTAAATCCTCCTACTCGTTTCTTCTAGATGTAAATCCTTCTATCAGTTTTCTTCCAGATATAAATCCTCCTATCCGTTTTTTTCAGATGTAAATCATCTCATCCGTTTTCCAGATATAAATCCTCCGATACGTTTTCTTCCAGATGTAAATACTCCTATTTTAAAGTTAAAAGCCCTACATGTTATTTTTACTTTCATTTTATTTTTTCATATGTGTATTGATCATTTTCTAATACCACTATTTCCTTGTCTGATTCAACTTTGACCATTAAACTATATATATATATATATATATATATATATATATATATATATATAATGGACTCTCTTTCGACGTATGAAGATCTGACAACTTAATTGATTCAATTATGAAACTTTCTGTGATTATATTAAGTCGCACTTAAGACCTGCTAATGATTTACAAAGGAGGCTGCATATGGAACAAGAATGAGAATTGTGGGATGAGATCATTGTTAGTTTGGCTGATCTTTTAGATCTTGCTCTCGCTTCTAGAAGACGATTCAGACAAAACACATTGATTTCCATTCTACTCGCTCCAAGTTTAAGCGCTCGAGGGTGTTATGAAGTATATTGACAACTGACAAGTTGCTCTTCAGCTTGTCTTTGTATCTTAGCCATGGGCGTCCTACATTCCTGTAGCCCTGATCTAACTGGCTCTACGTTAGGATCATGGGTATCCTGTCATCAGGCATTCTCAAGACATGACCAGTCCACAGTAACTGAGACTGTATGAGAAAAGTCTCGATTCCTCCAATATTAAACCTGTTAAACAGGTCTGAGTTAGATGACCCATCTTGAAGGTTATCTCCACAGATTGCACGTAGACAGCTTTTATGGAAAACATCCACCTGGCGTATATGGTACCTATATAGAATCCACGACTCTGAGCGAGACAAAAGGATGGCAAGGACAATAGCTCTGTACACCCGTATTTCGTATTCAGTCGAATACTCCGCTCATTCCACAAGCGATAGCGATGTTTACCGAAAACACTGGTGGTCTTAGCAATCCAATGCATGATTTCATCATCTAAAGTTCCAAAGTGTCATCTACTTTCAATGGTCTCTCTGGAAATTTATAGGCTGGTGGTTTTTGTTTCTCACCACAGAATTGCTTTGGGGTAGAACAAGGTTGGTACACTATTTCAGTTTTCTTTATGCTAAGTGTAAGACCGAAGGCTTTACATGCAGCAGAGAAACGATTTATTAGATGTTGGGCCTCCTCAAAGGATGTCGCAACGAGAGCATCAGCATCAGCAAATAACAAATCACGAATAATTTGCGTACGAAGGTAGGTCTTAGCTTTGAAGCGCTGAGGATTGAAGAGACCATCAGTTATTCGAAACTGAAACTTGACGCCACTCTCTGTGTCTGAAAATGCATATTTCAGCATCACTGAAAAGAAAATGGCAAAAAGGACAGGGGCCATGACGAATCCTTACTTCGTGCCATTTGCGTCATGAAAGGATTCTGACATCATACCATCAGACACGATGTTAGCTTTTATTCCTTCAAATATATATATATATATCTCTGTCTGTCTATCTCTCTCTCTCTCTCTATCTATCTATCTATCTATATATATATATATATATGTGAAAAGTGGATATAAATATATATATATATATATATATATATATATATATATATATATATATATATATATATATATGTATAATTATTTATATATTATATGCGCGGTACTTATTAGAAAGCACTCAATATCAGAGATAGAGCTAACATATTTCGCTCCCCCCATGGATGAGCACTCTCGCTATTTTTTTAACGAAAATGGATAAATTTATCCAACCAAATATATATATATATATATATATATATATATATATATATATTTATTAAAAATATATATATATATATATATATATATATATATATATATATATATATATATTTTATTTATATATGAGGAAATTTAATGACAAAGTTGAAAAAAATGGTGTAACGCATTTCGTTCTTTAGGACTAAATTTACAATTACTTTGATATAATAAAATATGCACACAAAGGAGAGGCGATTCTGAATTTTTTATTTTTTAATTTTAATTTTAAAAATATATAATTTGGGATTTATAGTCTAGTCAACTTCATTAAGTTTCTTTTTCTTATTCTTATTTTTTTTTTTACCAATTTTGCTATTAAGGATTCCATATTTTGGTAATAGATTTGCCCAGAAAAGATATATAGTTGTAAGAACTTGGACGCAATATTTCTGTGGATAATCTAGCAATTATGCATTTCATATTCCATTTTATTCTGATATAAATTCGTTTTTTCCAGATGTAAACCCTCTTTTGCTTTTTTTCTACATGCAAATCCTTCTACCGCATTTGTCCAGATGTAACTACTCTCGTTTTTTATTTTTTTTTATCGATATAAATCCTACTGCATTTTTTCCAGATTTAAATTGGCCTGTTCATTTTTTTTTACAGATAAATAAAAGGAATAGAAGAATTTCCATCTTCTCAACTGTCGGGTGATCATCCTCTTCTCCAGTTACAAGACCCTACTATTAAATCATTTCAAGTTGCTTTTTTACCAGATGTAAATCCTCCCACTCCAGATGTAAATCCTAATAGTCCTTTTTTACAAGATGTAAATTTTCTCACTCCAGATGTAAATCCTGCTACTCCTTTTTATTCAGATGGAAATCCTCCTATTTTTTTCCTGTTTTAAATCTTTTTATTTTTATTTCCAAAAATAAGATACATTTTCCTGAATCCTTATTCGAGGAATATTACCTGATTCAAAGTTTAATAAATTTGATTTGAAAAAAAATATTAATTACTTTTAGTTAAAAATATTGCAGAAATGCATTTTTAACACAAATTTAGGTGTTTTAATAGATGTTGACAGCTCTATTCAAAAACTGACAGCCAGAAATTACATTAATATTTTCTACGAGGGTCCTACATGTTAAAATTACTTGACAAATATAACGTGAGCGCCTTTTTTATATACTTTTTAAATGCCAAGTAATCTTAAAACTTTAGAAAAAATATTCTCCGTAATCTAATGTTTTGTTGAATTTTAGTTATTTTGACTTTAAATTTATTATCGTTACCATTCTTATTTTCTGATAGCATCGGGTATAGACGAGCGTATTTACAAAAATTGACACGTTTATACACCAACAAAACGTTTAAAATTATTTTTAAAGTACTGGTGGTTGATGAATTGTAAGAAGCTTTTCCATTTATGATTATTACATATATTTTTTTCTTAATGACAATGTCATGTAATCGTTATAAATTAATACAGAATTTTAAAAGATTTAAAACTTAAGCAATTATTCTAATTAATATTTTATTAAACATGAAAATTCTTGTAGCAATTCACTATTCATCTTTTTAATTCTTACGAAAATAGTGTCCATGATATATTTATAAAAGCAATTTAAAATATTTTCTATTTAACTAATATTAGATCTTTATTGAATTTTTTTTTTATTTTATGATTTATATGAGATGGATGGTAAGTGGGATTAAACTATTAGAAAAAAAAAATGATGATTTAAATTCTCCAAGGATTTCTGCATATAACGGACATACATATTAAGCGGTAAAAAAATTAATTTCTTGAAATTTCATAAAATTCAATAAGGGGGCAGCTGGTTGGGTGAGGGATGTAAAAAATTGTTTTTACCAAGATATATACAATAAATTCATTGAATTGTGAATAAGTCCTGAAAGTTTCATTAAAATCCGGCAATTATTCGATTTAGGCAAAAATTTCCAAATCACTGAGTTGTTCACCGCAAAAAGACGCAAAAATTTCCTATAATATCTGGTTTCCTGCTGATGCCCCGCCTCCCAACAAAAAAAAATGTTATATAGGAATAAAGTGCCGCTGCCGACACATGTGTTTGAACACAGATCGCCAGTGAGCAAACACAGGCGATCCCATTATTGAATTAAGTAGACCGCGTGACCATAGTGACCAACATGGAAGAATTAGCCTGGCGTCTGATTGATGGCAATTTCTAGTCTATCCTCTATTACAATACGGACCGCTATTCTATACACTATTCTATACCGCTATTCTATACACTATTCTCTACTCGGATTATTACTATTCGAGAGAGTATTATCGAACAAGTACTATTAGTGCAAGTATTACTCGAAGGCGTCTGATAAAAGCATTATTCAATGGCTTACCAGAGTTGTAACTGCGATTATAAAGTCGCTAATACAACGAGCATTACGAAAATGACAACGATAGATCTTTCGCATCACAAACGTGTCAAACGAGTGTTCGTTGACATCACACAAACTTATAACTACAATTTCGAGCTATCTAAAAAAGACTAAATATACAATTTAATACTCAAATATCCTTTGGTTTTCCTGCTTCTAATAGCATAAATATTTTGACGATAAAGTCTGAGATATTTTTTCCTCATGTATGCTCATTTTCAAGCGAATCTTTGGTGGCACCTGTATAAAAAAAGCCTGCCTTATTTTATTGCTTCTTAAAATTAAAATTGAACCTGGAATAAAAAGAATTGAGGTTATTTTAAAATATTTGTATTAATTACTAACTTATGAAACGTAGTACAAAATGCTACTAGCGGTTAGTATATACTAATGTCATTTCCGTTAACATTAACTTGCGTTACTCTTAGGTCTGGCTTTCTTGCCTTGGCTTGTGTTCAAATCTATATGAGTGATTACGAAGGAAAGCATTTTAACTTTGGCCTGTGCCTTCCTTTTAGCGATAAGTATTTGGACGACGCGAAATGGTCACTGGTGGTGGCGTAATAGGTGGGACGGGGGCGTTTTAAGGAAAAGACGACATTAGAGAAATCTACAAAGGCTGCATTTTCAAAATATAAAACGCGTAGGACGGAAGAACAATTTTCATATCTCAGACACTCACATTGAATGCAATTTACACGCGCAAATAATAAATGATTTACAGGCAAGTTTTCTTGTATGCGGCATCTTTTGTTATTTTTTGGTTATTCTTTTCATAAAAATATTGATACGACAAGACCGTAATTTATCAATTTGGTGTCACCTATATACAGAATGGAGAGAAATAGTACTTAACATAGTACATGTTGCAAGAAATAAGATTTAAGATAAATCACCGCCCCCCCCCCAAAAAAAATGATCTGGCAGGAGAATAAAGCAGTTACGACACCAAACATGAATCAATCATAAAAATTAAAAAATGCAATTAGTAAATACCAAACACTTCCAATACCTCGTTGTATTGATCAGTCATAACACATAGAAGGTGCGATGGATGAATTGTCGTCAAAATGAAAATAACTCTGACAACTCATTTTAACAGATATATTTACCAAAATTGCACAAGCATATTTTGAAATACTGAAGAGTAAATTTATTCAATAAAATCGCCATTGGCTTCAACAACACCGCACAGAGGGTTCCAGAATCTTCTGCATGTCTTCTCGACTTTCTACTTGTTTAAGTTGATGAATTCTACCGTAACCCTTGTCTTCAGTTCATCTTTGGCGCTACAAAGAGTTCTGCTGCTCTCCCGTTCAACTGTACCCCACACAAAATAATCAAGGCAGTTGAAGTCTAGGGAGTTAGGTGGCCACATGTAATGGGGGGGATAAATTGATTGACAGCCATGACTATATTCTCCTGTTGCAAGACATAGGGTCATCTAGCAGCGACCCTCTTGGACCGTGGCAGCACTACCTCCTCATGGCACTTGATGTAGGCCACCGTGTTGAGTCTGAGGCCTTCGCTAAGAAATTCGGCAGTTTTGTTCTCATCAGAATCAAGGCAGTGAGTTTTCGAGGTACTGTATCTTAATGTACCATTAGACTCATCCAATTCTTTCCGAGGTACAATACTTTTTTTCTACCATTCGACTCACCCAACTCTTTCCGAGGCATAGTACATTTATGTACCAGTAGACTCACCCAAGTCTTTCCGAGGTAGAGTATTTTTCTGTACCATTAGACTCACCCAACTCTTTCCGAGGTACAGTAATTTTCTGTACCATTAGACTCAGCCCACTCCTTCCGAGGTACTGTTTTACTGTACTATTAGACTCACCCAACTCTTTCCGAGGTACTGAGATTTACTGTACCATTAGAGTCATCCGTACTCTTTCACTTTCATTGATACCGAAATATACTGAAATGTTCGTATTGGAGAAGTCGGCGCGAATGCCAAGCAGTACAGCATGCCTTTTCCAAATTTCTGGCGAAGGGAATTGCGTCATGGTGCTCTTTTTCTCACAGAGGGTGCCCAACTGACTCTAATATACTGAGCAGTCGAAATAGCCAAACAACGCGCATGCGCAAAATTTAAGGAGATTGAATAAAGATAGGCTGTGCTAGAGGTAATTTCACACAACGCCGCATATTTTTAGTTATTTCACCCAAAGCAAGGCAATAAAGCCTCTAAGACACAGGGAGTTGATGATTGTGAAAGAATAAAAAGAAAAAAAAACATTATTAAGGAACATGAACAATAAAGGAAGAGGATTGCATTTAAATTTTTGAAGATCAAAGTTGGTTGGAAGAGAATTCCACAGGCGAGAAGTGTGAGAAAAGAATCTTTTAGGAAAGAACTTACGCTTATATCTAGCTAATTCAACTGTAAAATGATGATACATTGTTGTCCATCTAGTATAGCATTGCTGGCCATTTGTATTCGAGGATACCCGTCTACTACTGCAGCTAGCCAATCCCTATTGAAGACGCTGACTCAGGTGCATTTGTGTTTATTCAACACCCACAGAGCCCACCTATGGTTTATACTGCAACTATACTGAGCTGATCTTAGTTACAGTTTCTGGGAAAGAGCAGGTTGTCTAGCGTGACAAGTTTGAACCAGGCCAGCACGATCAAGCCTTGGCCACGATGACTTGTAACTTCGTACTAGCTCAGCTATCGACGGCCCCTAAGGGTTCAGTCTACCCAATTACACTAATAAGGCTTGGGTCAACCCGTGGTATGTTTTTCAGGCACTTTCCTAAGGTGTCGCACGCTAGGATCGACCCCTCCAATCCGATAACATCAGGAAGTCTCCTTTTAGACAAATCAACCGTGGTGAGATTCGAACTCGGGTTTCGTGTTCTGAATTCGAACGTTCTAACCACTCGTCTACGTGCCTAAAACGTTGTCTATCTAGTACTGTGCTAAAATACATAAAGTCTAGGTCTGTCCAAGGTATGACGATAAACTACATCCGGTAGCAAGGATCGAGGTGTCTGAAGAGCGTGGTACCACCTATTAATTGCTGTTGTTCCCAGGTCCACCCTGACCCGACTGATATCAATTGTTAGGGTCCCAGTTTTGGGTAATTACTTAACCACCACGTGGGGATCAAAACATAAAAGTATAAACATTTTATAATAAAAATACCAGCAATACATTTTCATTGAAAAAAATACCAGCAATAAATTTTCATTGAAAAAATACCAACAATACATTTTCATTGAAAAAATACTAACAATACATTTTCATTGAAAAAAATACCAGCAATACATTTTCATTGAAAAAATACCAACAATACATTTTCATTGAAAAAAATACCAACAATACATTTTCGTTGGAAAAAATACCAACAATACATTTTCGTTGAAAAAAATACCAACAATACATTTTAGTAAAAAAAAAAAAAAAATTAAATTACCAGAAATTTATTTTTGTAAAAGGAAAATTACCATAATACATTTTTGAAAGAGAAATTACTAATTGTGACAAGAAAATTAAATTTCTGCATTAAATGACCCATAGGGAGTTGATATGCCATTAAACAAACAAACAAAACCTATAATGTCTATGTACCATAGAGCAAAGTTCGTTAGCAATTACCATGAAAATATTTACAGAAAAGCAGAGGAAAGCTACATTACGGCTGTGGGAGAGTGACTATTGCGTAATTTATTTTCATTCTTTGCCATTAGTTTTCCTTCTTTCCTTTGTATATGTCCATCGTTTTTCTTCCTTCATTCATTCTTCCATCCCTCCCTTCCTTCCTTTCTATCCCGTTCTTCATTTTCATTCTTTCTTGTTATTTTTGAGGCACAGTCAGGACGTATCGTTCCCCGTAACTAACAAGCTAATTAACTATCTAAATAAATAAAAAAAACGAAAGAAACAAAGAAAACAAGTTAAAAAAAAATAGAACGAACGAAAGAAAGGACGATAAAAAAGAAAGAAAGTACGAAATCATGAGAGAAAGGAAAAAAAGAAGGAAGGTAAGAAAGAAAGTAAGAAAGAAATAACGAGAGAACAAATAAACGAACGAATGAAAGCAAGAACCAACGAACAAAAGACTCAGAAGAGAAAAAAAAAGAACGAAAGAAAGAAATAACGAACGACAGAAAGAACGAAAGAAAGAAAGCAAGAACGAACGAAAGGAATGTAAAAAGAAAGAAAGAACGAACGAAAGAAAGAACAAACGAAAAAAATGATAAAACCAAAAGAAAGAAAGAAAGAATGAAAGAAATAAATAAAGAAAGAAAAAAGAAAGAATGAATGAAAGAAAGAAAGAATCAATGAAAGATCGAACGAAACAAATAACGAACGAAGCACTAAAGAACGAAAGAAAGAACAAAAACAAAATGGAAAGACAGAAAGAAAGAAATAAAAGAAAAGAAAAAAAGAAAGAAGGAAAGTGAAAAAAAAAAGAAAGAAAGAATCAAAGAAAGAAGGAAAGTAAGAAAGAAAGAAAATAAAAGAAAAGAAGGAAAGTAAAGAAAGAAGGAAAAGAAAGAAAGAAGGAATGAAAGAAAGAAGGAAAGTAAGAAAGAAAGAAGGAAAGAAAGAAAGAAGGAAAGAAAGAAAGAAGGAAAGTAAGAAAGAAAGAAGGAAAGAAAGAAAGAAGGAAAGAAAGAAAGAAGGAAAGAAAGAAAGAAAGAAGGAAAGAAAGAAAGAAAGAAAGAAGGAAAGAAACAAAGAAGGAAGAAACTAGCTGAATTTTGTTATTATTTACGGTGAAAATTTATGAAACGTTTAGAAAAACTGAAGAATTCGTTTTTAATTCGAAAATAAATGGATTGCGTAAAATAACTAAAATAAATCTGCGATTGTTTTCGATATTTCCTCTATCTGCTTTTTCATTAACGATTACTTATTTATGACCAACCATCTTGCCTTCTTCTTTCCATTTATGGCAATACTTCCATCAAAACATGGTTCCTTTTCCAGATTCAGGTATAATTCCTACCCTACCCCAGCAAATATGTCGACATTCCCCTACTCCGAATAGTAAACTACCGTCGAGAATATCTTCAAAACAGCCCAAACGCATTATCTGCCATTTGGAGTCGCCGAAGTTTTACTGCAAGATTCCATAATCTGATGCCCAACGTCCAAGCGTGTGGATTATTTAATGAGGCGGAAGAATTTGAGTGGGATGACAAGATAAAGAACGGATTACTCTGACGGGTGTAAGGGGCAGTAATACATTTCTGGGAAGACAGTGGTCATTGCCGGATGTAAAGAGGATGATAGAAAATGGACGATGAGATGACTCGAAGAATGGACGTTTGATGGCAAGTGTAACATGAAAGGAAATGTTTGGATAGAGAGAGACAGAAGAGGAATTTATTGAAAGAGAGGAATCCAACTGAAAGGCAGGTGGATGGAATGAAAGAAAAGGAGAGAAAAAAAAGAAGGAAAGTATTAAAGGAAAGGGTTTAGAAATGACTGAGCATCAATGATTCGATGAAAGAATGGATGGTCGTCAGTAAAAGGGGCAACACAAAATGCGAATTACGAATTGGGGACAACGAAATCAGGCCAGTACATAAAATTTAAATATTGTGATCACTCACCTCATAGCCTTGTGTTTACAGGATTGGGACATGTCTATTAGTGTTCATAGGTACGGTATATAACATACTACCGCTCTCGATTTTTGTGAAATGAGGTATTGTAACGATTTACTTTGTTCGGAATGTTGTCCTCATCTTCATTGCCATATTCACGGCGTTTCGGCCGTTGTACACCCTTCTTCAGGATCTGTCTATATGATGCGTTGTAGGCTCGACCTTCTTCAGGATATGTCTATTTTTCTGTAATGAGATGTTGTAATGTTTTACACTATTTACATTGTTCGTACTGTTATCCTTATTTTTATTTTCATACTCACGACGTTTCGGCCATTGTACGCTCCTGCCTTTGTCAGGTGATATACGTTGGAATTTCGAACAGAAATGTGTCACATGGCCCATTGGATAAAAACGTTTTCTAAAGTAATCCAGTGACTTGACCCAAAGAGTTGAGAGTTCAATACCAAGCCACGTCAGAGGCGAACAAAAACTTAGAGAGTTAAGTTACTAAAGGCAAATAACTGAAACTGAGATATCCAGAAAAGGCATGGCACGAGGAACGAGAATAATCTAACCCGATGGACAAAATAAAAGGTTCGGTTCGAAATTCCAACGTATATCACCTGAAGAAGGCTAGAGCGTACAGCGGCCGAAACGACGTGAATATAATAATAAAGACTAGGACGACAGTCCGAACAAAGTCAACAGTGTATGTCAGTCTTCCTATATGGCAATGAAATCTGGACAATGTTATTGTAGATGAAGAGACTTGAAGCAACAGAAACATGGCTCTACAGAAGGATACTGAGAATACCATGAACTGAATATGTGGGAAATGGAAACTAAAACGGCACTTATACTACGAGGAAGAAAGAGACAGTTGAAATTTCTCGGGTATATATTGAGGAAAGACGGCTTAGAAAATTTGACACACCCAAGGCATATTGACGTAAAGACAGACAAAGCAAAGCAGTTCACATCCTACGTAAGGAAATTGTGCAAATGAATGACACAACTAGCATTAGGAACTATATCAAAAGGAAAAACTTACTCAGAGCTAAAACACGAGGAAGTCGTGGAAAGCCATGACCGTATACGTCCTGAAGCGCCACGGCAATTTAAAGCAGAAGAATTGCGCTATGTAGGACATAGTCTTGTTTATGAAGTGTCATCCAACCTATTATGTCTCGTATCTTTTCAGAATATAACAGATCATTGCTCTCCACAACTTCCTTGCAATGCTTGTCTGCTTACTATCCTTCCGATTCTCTGTTCTGAAATCCATTTTCACAATCTTGTTAGATAAACGCTGTCTCCCTTTGATCCTTTGGCTTTCGATATGTCTTGTGGGTGTTAAGTTTTCCAAGCTTTCTTTCCTCCTTATGAGTCTTAAAAATTTCAATACTCTTTTACTGATTGTAAGTTTCCTTTTATGTTCCCATTTTCTTTAAATCTTCCTCGTTACTTACTCGCTCTGTTGATCCTATTCTCAGTATCCTACTGCAGAGCCACTTCTCTGCTGCCTCTAATCTTCCCTCCATGTGCAAGGAAATTCTCCAGTATTCATTTTCTTTTTAGTGAACACTTCCTGTTTTTTAATACATAGCTTAGTCTTTGGAAAGCAAATTTTACTATTCTAACACATGTTCGAATTTCGATACCACATTTTCCACTAACTGTTATAACTCTTTAACTTATGTTTGTCCGTCTCTTTCCCACCGCCGTAATGTATCTCCCTTGTAAGGTTTCTTTATAAATACTTTCGTGGCAATTGTTCGGATGAACTCTTCGCTACGGTGCCTACACCCTTGTGTAAATAAATTGAAACAACTGCTTTAGTTTTTTTTCACCATACAATCAATTTTAGACCCAGTAGAGTGACAGGGCGTAATCGATTTCTATTTTTTCCTCAGATTGGGTCATTTTCAATGGTGTGAAGTAATATGAATTTATTTTCTTTGTGTGTGATGAAATTTGTTTGGCCTTGAAAAATGTTGCGTCCTCAGTGATTCCATTTGATTTTTATCACGTCCAATCACTACTGTCTCAACTGTCGATTATGGCCATTGTCTGCGATGGACGTTTCTCCAAGGAAGCGTACGAAAATTGTAACACTGCACGAACACATTCGCAATCCTTAACAGTGAGCAAATCAAATTATTATAGATTGGGCCGGAAACTCTCCTGATTTAAATCCAATCAAGAATCGGTGGTCATTCTGCAAGGATCGACTCTGTGGAATGACATAGGAAGTAACATGTGCACCGGGACATGTTTCATTGGAAAAATTCGAAAAAAAATATATATAATAACGGAATTATTCGTTTTGTTTCAATTAATTCTTCCTTCAGTGGTTTAGTACTCATCTACACTTCGCCATTCATATAGAGTAGCAGTGTCAGATTTACCGATAGTTTTCTCGGAAATTGTTTACTGATATGAGTATGCTGCTTTGCGAAGTTGGTGTATAAGACAGATGTATAGTCTATCATGTAATGCCATCTACGTCTGACTGTCATCCTGCATTCTAATGGCAGGTGATTTAAACGGTTTAATCCGGGTTTCATTAGAGCTTTCCTTCTCAAAGATAGATTATCTTCACTATAACTATAGAGTTCCATTTATTCCTGACATAAACATGTACTGGTCTACAGCTTACCGCTTGTCTGTAACAGGAATAGAGCAAGAACGATGTTGTCACTTACTATAATCCCGATTAGTATAATGTTTAACCTTACCACGTACGGATTATATCATGACTTAGACATTTCCTCTGATTGTACAAGTGGAAAATTTCATAATTATTTGGAAAACACATTCTTACTTGTAATCTGCAAATCCTGTAATCTGGAAATCTGATCTCCCAGAATCTGGAAATCTGATCTACCAGAATCTGGAAATCTGACCTTCCAGACAATCTCAAACGGAGATTCGTTCGAATCACTGTAGAGGCGGTGTTAATGTACGGTGCCACTGATTGGACATTAACTGAAACCCTCGAGCCTAAGCTTGATGGAACCCGTACTCGAATGCTGAGAGCTACACTTAAAATCTCCAGGAAACAACATCCAACCAAGTCACAGTTCTATGGAGCCATCCTTGATATTTCTATAATCTTACGCGAATACAGAATACGCTTTGCATGGCGTTACTGGCGAACAAATCAAGAACTTGCGAGTGAGATACTGCTCTGGACACCTAGCCATGGCGCTAGACGGGGTGATCGTCCAGGAACCACGTACATTGACCAAATATGACAGAGAATGCGACTCTAATAACCTTTCGACCCTTAAACAGGACCGTGATGATTGGCGTGATGGACTCTTGAATGTCTGTGTTTGTTCGACTGAATATTAATAAAAATAACTCGTTCCAGATAAATGACTGTTCTTGCTTGATTGTAAAATTTCCAATTCCTAGTTCACATCTTCGGCTGATTCTCTTGCTAATGCTCACACATTCTTATATTTGATGGTATTTCCTTACCTTACCAAATAAATAATGGTTTTGTCTCTATATATCTTTGATCTTAATTTCGGTTGCTTTTAATCGCAGCTGCCCAGACCGAGAATCTGCGTTCGTTAGCAAATAAAGCAATTCAAAAACATGGACAAACTGCTACGAAGAACAGTTAAGATTAAAGAGGTATTAGTAAACAAATAACAAATGGTAGAATTTTTCATTAAATGACATGAACCACAAGGGCCTACAACACCTTTCTCACACATGGTGCGCCGCAAGCTCCTTGCAATTTCCATGGAGAATTTTCAGATGAACCACACTCCCTTAATTCCTCCAATTCTAACCTTCACTGCTAAAAACCGTAATGCCATTGCAGCGGACCAGCTTCATTACCTTCGTATTTCGTTCATGAGATGTAAGTTCCACTCAAGTAGTTTCTTTCAACGAAATACTGCTTTGCTTTCTTCATAATTTCTATCTTAACCTGTTCCAGTTTAGGGTTAACCATTATCTTCCACACATATCCACAGAAGCTGATAGTTCATGCTCTGTTAACCTCTACCTCGAGTGGATCTCGGGCATTAACAGTGTGAAACTCATTGTAAGAAAAGATAATATCAGTACGAATAATGAGTGTGTAAACTAAAAAGAAATAGGCTTAAGAAAACAGATTCTATGGTCGCAAGCAAAAGGGGCAACCCAAGATGTGAACGACGGCTTGGGGACAACGAAATCTATCCAGTACGAAAATTAGAGATATCTCGGAAATGTTTTAACAGAGGACGGAAAATGCGACATCAAAATCAAAATGTTCACTGGAAATAAGAAAGATGACTACTAAAAGCTAAGTAGATATTAAGAAACAAGAAAATTTCGCTAGTAACAAAGAAGAGAGTGTGGAACTGTTATATAATATCGTTCCTCTTATATTATATAATATATATATATATATATATATATATATATATATATATATATATATATATAGTCTCAATTACGGTGGACTAGTCATGTCTTGAGAATGTCTGATGACAGGATACCCAAGATTCTAATGTACAGCCATTTAGATCAGGGCTACAGGAATGTAGGAAGCCCATGGATAAGATACAAAGACAAGCTGAAAAACAACTTATCAGCAGTCAATATACCACATAACACCCTTGAGTGCTTAGCCTTGGAGCGGGTAGAATGGAGATCAACTTGTTTTAGTGGACTCAGCAATTTTCAATCTGCTTGTCTGAATCATCTTCAAGAAGCGAGAGCAAGATCTAAAAGGTCAGCTCATCTCACAATCCTCACACTTGCTCCATATGTGGCCTCCTTTGTAAATCACTAGCGGGTCTTAAATGCCACTTAAGATTATCGCATAAAATTTCATAACTGAATCAATAAGCTGTCAGATCCTCATACGTCGAAACCGACGGGAGAGTCCATTATATATATATAACAACAAAATTACCCAAATCGTTCAACAGCATACTTGTCTATCCCACAAAATGTTTAACATCTAAAACCACTAAACTAAATGAGTTTCTCTTTTCCAGGTTTTCAGAGAAGACGATTAGTCATCTTGACACCATTTTTCTAAGAATCACTGAGAAACCTTTTGCGTTATTCAACTAAAAAAAAAGGTTAAAATCGTTTCGTATCAGATACACTGTCTTCCCAAATGAGCAATAGCGAGAGGAAAAAGGTCATGCAGGCCTTCACTAATGGCACCAACATTCCTACTGTGGTTTCCATCTTCAAAGTCCATGCAAAAACCATAAAAAAAACGGTGAATATTTAAAAAAACAAAACAAAGAGGAAACATTACAGAGGAAATTTGGATGAGGAGGTCACAACAGGAAGAGAAATCATCATTTCAACTTAGAGCTAAAGAAATCAATTAGAAAAGATCCAACTCTATTCCTAAGACGTTTTGGCATGTTATTTGACACAGTTATTAGTCTGTGATTCTGTAGCGTCAATTCATTATGTTCAAAGAAGAATGATCATTGCCAACATCCACAGGCTTCCCTTACTCAAACTCATTTTTGACCATAGCTTTTAGAAAGCGGTTGTTTACAACTGACAGTTTAGATATTTCTGAACAGGTGTGGCGCTATGCATGACATATTAAGATATTAAGAACCTGATTCGTGTTTTCAGCTTAATGTTTTGTAGAAATTGGTGATGTTCGGCGAAACTAACTCCAACGCAGCCTATTTTATGTTTCTTTAACTCCTATACTAAATTTATTATAATTGATCCGTACAACCATTTCTTTGATGTGTTTAATTATTTACTAAACAGTTCAAATACTAAACACTTGAAGTGTTTAATCAATTCCATATACTGAAAACAATATCGAGAATACCATGAACTGAACACGTGAATAACGTGAAAGTTTTAAGGGGACTGAACGCATAAAGGATATTTCTACATAGAATTCTAAAAGAAAAATGCATAGCAACAGAGAGAGAGAGAGAGAGAGAGAGAGAGAGGGGGATGGAGGGAGAGAGATTTAGAATTTCTAGGACCCGCTATGAAAAAAATGGTCTTGGAGAAATTGGCAGACCCAGGGCATAATGTAAGTAAATGGAACCTATGAAACCAGCGAATAACCCTACCTGAAGAGTAAAGAGATAGCAGAAAAGTGATTGGGATGGATACTGAACAGACAGACAAAACTAAGAGCTACAAAGCATAGGAAGTAATGGAGAACCATGATCGCCTACGTTCTGAATAGACAGGGTGCAAAGAAGAAAATATCTTTAAAATTTATTGGTTCGTTTTTAGTCATTTAATTATAAAACTATTGTTTCTCCTTAGAAAATATAAAAAATGCATAGCAGAAGAGAGAGAGAGTGAGAGCGAGTTAGAGAGAGAGAGAGCGAGTGTGAGAGAGAAAGCAAGTGAGAGAGAGAGCGAGTGTGAAAGAGTGAGCGAATGAGAGAGAGAGCGAGTGTGTGAGAGAGAGCGAGTGAGAGATACCGAGTGAGAGAGAGAGAGCAAGAGAAGCGAATTTGTGTGAGAGAGAAAAGTATGTATGTATGTGTGTGTGTGTGTGTGTGTGTGTGTGTGTGTGTGTGTGTGTTTAAAGCAGTGTTTTCCGACTTTTTCCAACCAGTTCCCCCATTAGGCGCAAACTTTCTTGTCAAATTAAATTTCGGACATTATACTAAACTGAACCTTCATAGCAAGATAACATTTAGGTATTAGTGCAAAAATAATTTTAATATTATTTTGATTTCTATTATAAATGCCAATTATTCAAATGCTAAAAACAAACTTTGATAGCTTATCTTAATATGTTCAAAGCAATGGTTGACTTTGGTGCTTATCGGCTAAGGTTCTTGTTTTTGGTTCCATGCTGTTAGAACTAATCGTAGGTCTCGTTTTGGAATTGTAACTGCGTTGAAACCACATTCAATCATACAGGAAGTTGGAAAAGAATGAAAAAAAATGATAGCTCCCGACACCTTTAGATACCTTTCCGAAATTTACTTTTGTAGCCAATATTGAATATTTTTTTAAAATTAAAAAAAAATGGATAAATGCCCACTGGTCCCAAATGAAGTAAAAACTCCTAATGCCCCCCTTTCAAGATGAAACAATAAGAGGCGCTAGAGGCCATGTTGGGAAACATTACTGACATAAAAGTCAATAGATCCTGATAGTCACTCATCTCAGTTACACATCATAACTGTTTAACAGTCACCAACTTTTTCAAAGCATTGTTCCCCTGGGTTCTACGAAGCTGGAATATAGACTCTCTTTCCTAGGTGAATAATTTTTGAAAATTAAAAATAAAATAAAGATAAATGCCCATCGTCCCCTGAGTAAATGAAATAAAATCTTCCAGTGCTTCTTTTCAACACAACAGAGCCCGTAAGTGGGGGGCTAGCGTCCGCATTGCGAAACACTGGTGTAAAGCTGTACTTAGGAAGCAGTCAGTCTCTACTGCTGCAGTGGGTTTGACCCTCTATACGTTCTACCAAACATTTCTGAAATTCTGTTTATCTCTTCTCCAGTATAGAGAAGTACTAATCGAATTTCTTTGTTTCTATCCTCAGCTGAAGACATCACCTTACGAAAACGTCAGAAACTTGAACTCTACATTAAGACGACTACATCTTTCTGACGAGAAACGACTCTTTCTGGGGTTGAGATTTCATGACGCCCGGCGACTTTTA
Source organism: Acanthosepion pharaonis (assembly GCA_903632075.3). Classification (NCBI taxonomy): domain Eukaryota; kingdom Metazoa; phylum Mollusca; class Cephalopoda; order Sepiida; family Sepiidae; genus Acanthosepion; species Acanthosepion pharaonis. The sequence goes on along the minus strand of CAHIKZ030004391.1, from coordinate 3,146,201 downwards.
ACAGCGCTTAGAAGTTTGCATCATGATTGATAGGAAGACTCGAAACCGCGGAACAATAAGAGGCTACCGAGGACATATGGAAGCTAGAAAAGATTTAAGTAGCGATTTGGAGATTTTAAACGTTTGTTCATTTTGTCTTTGGTTGCTTCGGTCCTGACATGTCTATTCTCCAAGAATGCCCGACGATCGGAGGTGGACAGAGGTACAGTCGGACATTAGGGGAGCGGGTAGCTGATCTTGCTTGCTTCGTTTGTGTTCGTTCGTGCCAAAAACTCTCAGAATGAAAAGTCGAATGTGCGTGCCTTTGTGTGCAAAAGAAAGAAAAGAAAAAGACAAAGAGACAGAGAAAGATGTAGTTGTTGTCAATATGGCTGCCAGTTTCTGAATTTGTCTAGTTCGATTGCCGGGTAATGTGAATAGTCAAATTATACGCTTATCTAAGGACAGACAATAGAACGGGACGTACGTCGACAACGGATGGGATTAATATTTTCTGGTCTTGCGTGTAAAAGTCTGATAGGTAGCAATCATCGGTGCACGACACGCATGCGCACAGAAAGATTCAAATATGACGGAGGAAAGAGAGAAAGAAGCACATAGCTTTATAAAGATGTTAACTTATAGGCTCTGTGTATCTCAGTGCAACATATGTATGCTTTTTTTTTGTTCAATATACGACATCAGTTTGACTTGATAGATTAAATGGCAAAACGAGGGACTGCTAGTTGAAGAGATGGATAAAGCCGATGATAGATTAGATTAGATAAATTAGACAGATTGAAAGATGGAGGACGAAGGGTAAAAGACTGGGAGGTAAGACAGCAGGTAATAGCTGGAACTGAAGAAAATGGTATTAAGGAAGAGGAACGTAGAGCGAAGAAGAAAGAAAGAAAACAACAAGAGATCGATACAGGTAGGCATGGATAAAGAACTGATAGACAAATAACCGTGAATCGAGAGATATGAACAGGCCAATTCCTACAAGACAGTGAAATACATAAATAATTAAAATACAAAATTGGGCATGCGTACTGATAGACCTGACCTCAATGAGACAGAACATTCTTTTCATATATATTCATGAACACACGCACATATATATATATATATATATATATATATATATATATATATATATATATATATATATATATATATATATATATATATATATAATAAAAAAAAAAAAATTAAAATTAATTAAAAAATATATATATATATAAAATACATTTTTATGTTTAAGGTTCTTTTTATAGATACAAGTATTTAAGTAAATGCTCTGCTTACAATAAACAGTATTAAATAACACTTAACAAAAATATTCGTCCTTTGACAGGATTCGAACCGGCATTCTATACAAAACCGTCAGTTACGACGAACGTGAGGTGCCTTAAGGTCAAATTTACCCGCTTTTGTCCATTTCTTAATGAGCGTGCGGTAATTCAACTACAATATATATATATATGTATATATATGTCAAATTATATATATATATATAAATATATATATATATATGAATATATTGTCCATTTCTTAAAAGATTAGAAAAACATGTTGAAATAGCTCCGCAAAAGCTTTCAGGTTTCAGTTTTAATGTACTTCTTCAGTCGATATTAAGTAAACAGTAATTAAATGATTTTTTTAAGAAAATTTAAAAACAAAGTGTTAGCACTTTTCCGAAAGTTGAAGGGTCGAGGGTAACATAAGGTTAGAATGAAAATTAGACTTGTGATATATTAAGAATGAAAAAAGTAAATGCCACTTTGTAATTTTAAACCATCTCTTTTAAATATATATAATATATAAGCAAGTGTAAATAATATTGACAGAATGAATTTTGAAAAACAAACAAAATCTTAAATGTAGTTAAATGAATGAAATGTCGACGTCTGACGTTTCGGTTTATAAACCTTTTTCATATTCATAAAAATACAATTCAGTTCATATATATGGACATAAAACACAAGTCTTATTCAGAACAGATAACTGAAAATTTTAAAATGATCATTCCGTCTAACATGGTCACGCTATATATATATTCATATATAAATATATACCAGTATAGAGTTGCATTAATAAATATTCATGTAAAATATATATATATATATATATATATATATATATATATATATATATCTATACGTCTTTATATATATATATATATATATATATATATATATATATATATGTCTATATATATATATATATATATATATATATATATATATATATATATATATATATATGTACATTGCAACTATAACATTGCAACACCCAGCAGTGAGAGTCTGCTTCATTCCTAAACTTCGTGGGTTGAAGTTTACGTTTAAGCATCAAACAGTCTGTCGCTGTATATATATATATATATATATATATATATATATATATATATATATATATATATATATATATATATATATCAAGTCAATACAGAAAGATTACATGTTTCAATACAAAAACTTTCATCTGTAGCGTTTTAAAATTTTTATTATAATCTTTTATAATAAAAATGTAATAATATAACTTTAAAAAAAAATGTAAATGCTTCGAACTCTGGCATTTTACTTCATTCGTTCTTTCTCTCATTATATATATATATATATATATATATATATATATATCAAATTACTTTTTTGCTGCCTCACCTGTATCACAACGCTATCATCAGGTGCTGATTAAAAACTGACCCTTATATAATTTCAATTTTGATATGTCTATCGAATAGTGGAGCAATCCATATTATTTCAGCGGTTTGTTTAAAAACAGAGAAATAAATATGCTCTTATAAATAAATGTACAAATACACACTCCTAATTTACATCCACCTACAAAAATATATATATAATTCAACTACACATATGCATATCTAAGTAGTTATAAAAATAATAGAAATGTACACATATATATCATGGCATATCTACATATGCAATTATATGCATATATAAATGGTGACATATGAATATTACCGCATTAAAAAAACACAGAAAATATATTTGTATCTATCTATATATATATATATATATATATATATATATATATATATATATATATATATATATATATATATATATATATATATGCACACGCATCCATGGCAGAGAAACAAAATATAAATAAAAAAACAATATTACTATATATAAATATATAAGTAAATATGGTTTTTATTATGCAACCCTCCCTATAGAATACATATATAAAATGAACATACATTCAAGAAACACAAGGCAATTATATACCTTCATGTCATACATATAGATATAGATCCTATTATTATAAAATAAATAGTACAATACATGAACTACATATTGTGACCAATATGTATTTTATATATTTTTGATATTATATTAAAGAACCGACACATATACATATAAATAGATATAAAATCACCAATTCTAGCTTGTGATTATACAATCAGACATGTAAAATTATCTGAACTTAAAGATAAATTAACTAAAGAAATGAAAAAGAAAGGTATTGGCTTAAATTTAAATCAGTCTATTTCAACAAATTTCAACGGGAATTTGTTTCTATGCGTACATGTTACCATTCATTCATTTCTCTTGTTTAATAAATTAGAGTTATTTAGATAGTTAATGTTTCTACAAGTCGTAGGTTACATGTTTCGCCTTTGCCATTGTCGGATTTAGTTCTTGCTATTATGTTCCCATGAATTATGGGTCTGTTATCACAATCCCTGAATTGGCAGTCATATTTAGAGAGGGCAGTTTTAGTTTGGTGTTTATTGTTACTTAACGTTAGCTTGTGATTATACGAACGATTTTTACAAGAAGTTTCATTTTCAATGTGAAGTTTAATATTTTTATCATATTGTATGTTAGCATTATATACAATAGTCTTAGTCAGACACTGGCCGTTTAAGGGACAGATTATATTGTTTCGTCAGATATAGTTTTTATTATTTAGTCTTGCTTCGTTTTAATTGTTCTTTTTTCTAGTTATATAATGACTCAGTAAAATATTATTACAATAGGATATGAACTTTTCGATATTTTTAAAGCAGATGTAACTGATTTATATATATATATATATATATATATATATATATATATATATATATATATTAAAATCTTCTTTAATGTTGCCGAGTTGTTGTAATGCTTATCTCTTAACTTGAGGCATATTCTACCAACATTAGTTTTTATATTACGGCTACAAGGTGAGAGTTAAAACATAACACGTGGTGTCATTTTTTTTACATCGTCTATATTTTTTCATTTATTCTATATTTATTTGGTATTTGCTTTCTTCTAGGATTTCTTTTAATATTTAACTTTAGCTTCATTAAATATTTCCTTATTGCAGAAATTAGTTGTAAATTTACAGGATGGTCCGAAAGTCTTGTCAGCTCTAGATACCATAATTTTCTATTTCAGGAGGCTGTCATGAGCTCCAACAATTTTGACATAAGCTCCTACAATGTGACAGCGTCAATTAAAGTGAATAAATTGAATCCAGCATTGTATTATTGTATTCCTCTACTGTTATTATTTCTTTTCATTGGGTGGTGACAAGACTTTCAGACCACCCTGTATATTGCATATTGTGTAAATGTTTAAGTACAATGTAGGATGTATAATCGCTATTTATGTATTTCTGGTTGTGTAAACCTTTTGCATACGTTTAGTAATTATCAATATTTAAATCCAAGGCCACGCCGAGAAAGTTGATCACTTTTGCATTAGTTGCTGTGGTCGTTTTTAGTCCATGATCTTTGAAGAGTGTTATCAGTTACTTTTTGATCGATATATATATTTCTTGGATTTGTTCTATGTAGTAATTTTACACCGTCACTTCTATAAAGTTCTTTATCATTACTATCAAACAAATATCTCGATGGCCACATGAAGAATATCTTTACCAATTATATACTTATGTTGAATCATACGCACCCATGTCACTGTTGAATTCTCACATTGTTTCTTTTATTCCACAATCATCCATCATGACACGACATACGTTTTTGTACGTGTCTTATTATTTTAATTTCTTTGTCGCTAACGTGACAATATTTTTGGTTTAAATTATGGCATTCATCACTAAATCTTCGGTGTGGATGGGTAAATATCACTTGTCGAATTTCATAAACGAACATTCATGCCTATTTTTATGTATATTTTTAACACTAAAGCCCAATATGCTACGTTATATATATATACTGTGTATGTGTGATATATATATATATATATATATATATATATATATATATATATATATATAGAGAGAGAGAGAGAGAGAGAGAGAGAGAGGGAGGGGGTGGAGCAGTGGATAGCGGCTTGGATTGAGTTCGAATTCCAGTCGAATCCATTACATTTCACTTACATGCTAATACCCTTGGGAAAGGTATGTATCCTCTTCATCTCCCTCCAGCTATGGGTAAAATAGCAGGACAGACTGGATTCTATAGCCTTGGTTGGCAACTGGTCTAGGAGAAGGACAACTCTGAATTCAAAACCTGCGGAGGGTCGTTTGGGAACCTTGTGGCATGCATTCGGTGCACCAGGTTATCTGTATTCGTCCCTCCAAAAAGTGTGGCTGGTCCTGCAGGAGGCCTTCACCACTATAATCAAATCTCATGTGCCGGTGTCGGGATGTCGGTTTCCTGGGGACTTCGGCCTGACCCTGCCGAGAGTCGATTATATATATATATATATATATATATATATATATATATATATGTATGAAGCGGCAGATTTATCTGACACATTTGTAGGTTTAATACAAGCGTAATAAAGAAAAAAAAAGAATGTTTTTATTTTCAAAATGTACATATAATTTTTTTTTATTTTCCTTTCATTTTCAGTTGCCAACATGAATTGTATGAGCGAGCATTGCGCTTTCATTGTGGAAACGTTTTATCAAGAACAACGAAACTGCAAAACAGTGTTCGGTATGCACTTCAGGCTAGGTAGACATGATACCATACCTACTCGAAACACAATTTTGTAATGGGTTACTGTTGTGGTACGATCCACCTAATTTACATAGTGAGTACCGACCATATAAATATGGTTGGTACCGGGAAGACGGGGGTGAGGAAAAAGAGATCCAATCCAGAGACTCTGCCCGACTGCGACGAAGTCAACCCATTCTACAGGAACGGTCTTCCCAAGAATATACCAAACTATCTGTAAATATTGTGTACACGTTCTTGTGTCAATACATTTTGTTTAAGTACATTTTGTGTTGTATTATTATTATTCCATGTTTTATTCATGTTTCAACAGTTACCAAATACAGAGATAGTGGATCAGCATTTAAACGAATATCAATCGGCCGACTTCGGACCGCTATAACACCGGAAATTATGGCCGCGGTAAGAGCTTCAGTTAAAGTCTCCACGATATTCTACATTGAAAGACGGTGATTTAAGTTTTAAAACAAAATGAAACAGATTCGCATTATATGTAGATTTTTTGTTCGTAATTCTATTTCGATATTATTAAACTTGCAAATGTGTCAGATAATTTTGCCGCACATAGTATATTGTGTATTTTGGGAAGAAATGGCTCTTTTATGAAAGACGACTGACAAGGTTCTGCGATTAACCGTTTCATTTCATTTTTATTGCGTTCTTATAAGTGTTTTCTGTTCTGGACATAATGTGTGTCAAAACTGTTCAAATTTATAGGAATCTTTTATTTTTCAAACACGGTCAGCACACTTATACGAACAGACGTAAATAAAAAAAACCAAAAAAACTTCATTGTTAGCCGTCTTTAATGAAAGAAATCTACACTGCGTGTACCCTGCAGGTTCCCGCTCTAATGTTCATATTGAAGCGTAAAACAAAACTAGATAGTGGTCATACAGTGTTGATTCCGATGTCCACACTATCTAAAATCCTTCACCTTTCGATATTCATCATTCATATCACATACATATAGAAAGTTTATAAAAAATACTTCTGCAAATTTTGGAGTCTGGTTCATCCCACCAATTTAAGGAAAAAGTCCATATAAACATATATCTGTCTATATTTCTGAGATGAGGTATTATGTACAGTATTTACATTAGTCGGACTATTGTCCTCATCTTTGTCGCCATATTTGTCACAACGTTTCGGCCTTTGTACGCTCCGGCCTTCTTAAGGTGGTTGGAATTTCGAACTGAACCCTTTATTTCGATCACTGGGGTAGACTGTTCTAGTTCCACGTGCCATGTTTGATGGATGTCAGTTATCAGTTATCTCCTGCTAATTTTCCCTCTGAAAGTTCTCCACTGCCTTAACCAGGAATTGAACTCACCTTCTCAAGGACACATGGCACAGTGGATAAAGGTGTTGGTTAGATCCTGTGACAGATCCAAATCTACTAATTCGCATAATTTTGCTCCATCGTAGCTACTCATTGTTACGTCAAACAGGTTGTGGTTTTGTTTCTTTGCCCATGGTTCATTGTTGTGGAACAGCAGGGATTTGCGGCAATGCTTGATTATTTTTATATCACCGTCCGTGAGTTTTAAATTTAGCTGTGCCAGTTGTATGGCTTCATTTAATATGCTTTCTGTAATTGTGGATTTTTATCCTTCCATTAAAATCATAATTTTACACAAACCCCACCACACGTATATACATACATGCGAGGAAATATTTTTCAGCGGAAAAGAAAAAAAAAATACATAATATGACATGTATACAGTCACGAGACACTAACGTGACATTTCCGCCACACTTCCAATGTTTAAATTTAAACATTTCAACATACAAATGCGTATGTATAGGCATAACACCACCCGTATACATACATGTGTCATAGCCGAAACTGCCCACATACGTTTATATATGTATGAGTCCCGACGGACGACCAAGTATGTATATGTCTGCATATATCGATGTTTGCCTTAGCACGATGAATGACAAAACGACGAAATTTCCCCCACCACTTCCACAATAACACAATACACAAATCTACATAAACCCAAATTTTTAAAAAACATTAATCAGTTTGTCTGAAGATCCTTAAAGCGTGAAACCCAGGTCACAAACTTACACCTATCCAACCAAATATGTTAGCTCTCTCTCTGATATTGAGCGCTTTCTAATAAGTACCGCCAATATAATATATAAATAATTATACATATATATATTTATTTATATTTATATACATATATTTATATATATATATATATATATATATATATATATATATATATAAAAAAAAAAAATTCTTATATTCTGTACAAAAACTTATTGTATAGACTAAAATGGGGATTGGATAAAAAAGCACCTAATATTTAATGTAATGATATTTATTTATAATATATGAACTTTTACAAAGAATTAAAACTGGATTTTCAGTGTTTTTTTTTTTTTTTTTGAACTTTTTTTTTACTTTAACCGGGTTCGCTTTTAACTGTTACGGTCTCCATGGTTTGATGCTTATATTTTGTACTAATGAAAAAATGAAACCCAAGCGGCGTAACTGGCTATATATGTCGTTTATGGTAAAGTGGAATTTGGTAGAATCTATTTATGCAATGAACGAAGTATGAGTTTGAACTTGTTGATGAAAATTTATTCATTATTAATCTGCCTTTGTTCAGTTGTTCTATAGTCGCACTGGTAGAATGGGAAGATACTAAAATTTGGCAGATTTTGTCTTTCTCATTCCTCTATATGTTGGCTAAGTGGTATTTTTCTGGTGTGGTCTCTCTAATTTGTTGGCGATGTACTGTCATCTTTTGTCGGAGTGACTAGCCGGTTTGGCCAATGTAATGCTCATGGCAATCTTTGCATTTAAATATGTATATTAAATTCTCTGAGTTGCACGAGAGATCATTTTAATTTTGAATTTTGATCCGTCTTTGAACTTAAATTCGTGGCTCTCTAATATGTAGTTGCATACCCACAACGTGTTCAGTTGCATTTTTTCAACTGAGGATATTTGTCTTCTGCAGTTTTGCACTGGTCAGTATTTGTTTTAGTGATTTAGGTTGTCGTTTATTCTTTATGATTGGATATTTTTGTAATAGGCTTGTCATTTCCTTGTCCTTTAGTAGGATTGGTAGATTTAGTTGTATGTATGTGGGTATATTTCTGTGTTCTTTGGGTTGAAAGTTGATATATAAGGAATAAACTTTTTTTTTCCTTTTGTTTCTCGGAGTGTGTGAATGTTAATTTGTTTTGCTTTTTCAACACTATTGTCGAGCAAATTTTGTGAATATTTTCTCTTGATGGGTATTTTTTTTTCATCCCTTCTAGTCTGTAGTCTTTTGTGGTTGTGTTTGAGACTATTGTACATATCCGCTTGGCGAGGTTGAGTGGGATGTTGGTACGAGTGTTCCGTGTGAGAAGTTGTAAAAAGGAGATATTTTCGAGAGTCAATCGGTTTAAAGTATATGTCGGTTTTTAGTTTAGTGTTTTTTTTTGTTATTAATATGTCTAAAAAGGGTTTTTTTTTTTGCTTTACTCCATAGTGAATAGGATGTGAGTATTTAAATTATCAATGGATGTTTGGAATGTATTTAGTTTATCCAGACTTTCCACATTCCACAGTTATCTAGATATCTTTTCCATTTTCCTTTTATGTTGCAATTGAAGTCTTTAACATAGATTTCCGAGGTTCTGTCATAGATTTTTAGTTTTGGTATCCCATGACTAGGTTGGCATATGTTGGTGCAAAATTTGTCCCCATGGATGTTCCTGATTTTTATTGATAGGGTGTTTCGTTTAACATGAAATAATTGTTTTTAAAACGAATTAAAGGCTTTCTATGATGAAATCTCCTTTGATACGATTTGGTAGCTCATGGGGAAACGTTTCTCGCAAGTATTTAAGGCCTCTATAATGTAGTCATGTGGGATGTTGCTATATAAGTTAACAATATCCATTGAGACAATATATGTATTTTGGTTTATCCATTAAGACCATGTATGTATTTTTGGTTTATCTATGTATATACAGTTTAGATGACGTCACCTTGAATAAAGTTGAAACTGATTCCATCAAAAGTAAGAACGCTGGAATTTAAAAAGGTTGCGTAACTACACACAGAAAAAACCTTGAAAACGAAAAAACTTGTAATTGTTTTGAAAAATACGAGACCTTAAATGTCCTACTACACTAAAATTTATTTTTTTTTGGATAACCTTGTTTGAGTGACATATATTCACACACACACACACACACATATATATATATATATATATATATATATATATATATATATATATATATAATGAATTATATTAAGTCCGAAAATATATATGGGTTAATAGTCTCGCCTATCTAGGGCTTCTGTTGGCCTAAGGACACGATCGTTCAATCGACAAAATGCTGAGAAACAAGCAATATAAGAGAGACGAAAAGCCACCAAACCTCTGCCCAGATTTCAGCTATAGCAAACACATGGCACTCCTCAATTGGCAACGTTGATATAGGGAACTATTTAGTTTAACTGATTAGGTGACCATAGCCTGTGGGCGCTGGGAAAGTTGTCGGTAGAAAACGTTCCAAGCAACGCATCAAAGATTTCCATGTTAGCTGATTCAATAGGTCGCTTATCGAGGGCTGGTTACTTGAAAGTGGCCGAGTGTAGAGGATCAACACCAGTCAAACCCTAGCCAAACCAAACCACTTCATTCGTCCTTATTTCTGTCAGCATATATGTCTGGGAATTTAAAACTGTGCGTGTGATTAAGGACATATCTCTACATGAAAATACTTTCTACATAACGAAATATCATGTTTTTATTCTGTGGTTTTCACTTGCCTTCGACAATCTCAGTTATTATAAAGAACCTTATGCTGCCAGTGTAGACGGCAAGATATAGTGAGTTGAAATATTTCAATTTGTAAAGGTGACGTAAAGCTTAATGGCCAAATGAAGCATCGGTCTAAAGAATGCATTGAATATTAGGTAATTATTATTATTATTTTTATTATTATTATTGTTGATTTAATTTCTGGTCTATACTCATTTCCTTCCCAGTCCCAAACAGAGACCAAAGTCCCGAAATATCTTCATATCTTTTTACACTGAGCATTTTTTTAGAAAAAACAAAACAAAAAAAACCTTCAAATTACACATATCTTACATGGATAAAGCCATGCGTAAGATGTGGGCTGTAGTTATGAGTGCAATTCTTTGTATTTCCTTAAGGCATGGGATACCAAGAATCCCTTCAATGAGTCCATTGGAATCTTTTCCAACCAATCCGAGGGCTCCAACTAGAACAAAGATTTTTGATGTTCCCATGTGCCACATTTTTGAGATTTCGATTTCAAGTTCCTTGTATTTTGATAGATTTTTGAAGATCTTCAAAGATACATTACAGTGTTCAGGGGCTGACATATCAATAAGGAGGCACTTGTTTGCGGTCTCTAATAAAAATGTCTGGGTGGTTAGTTTTGATTGTTTTGTCTGTAGGTCCTATCTTCGTAATCTGGTCTGCCGAGTATCCATACCAATTTCTTTCAGTTTCCTTCCCGTAGAAGTTGTAGATTTTCCAATGCAGATATTGGCCCACTCTGTCATGCCGTGTTTTATAATCAGTGGGTGCCAACACCGTGCAACCTGATACAAGGTGATCAATTGTTTCTCGATATTTATCACAAAATCTTCATTTTGGGCTAACAGAATTTTTCAGCATGGGTGCTTGATAATTTCTACTTAACAAGGATTGATCCTATGCAGCAAAAATAAAACCTTTGGTTTCAGCTTTTAACCCTGCACTATGTATCAACTGATGGGTACAGGGTTTGTTTACATCATCTTTGGTACGGGAAGAGTATTGACCATAAAGCGGTTTATCTTGCCATCGTTTCTGTATCTGGTCAGTTGAATTTGCTTTTTTGCAGCTTCTGTTGGTGTATTGTGCTTTAACTTGTATTTCTACAGCGATTTATTATTATTATTATTATTCGCTTGGTGCATAATTATCAGGAGTATTTGTAGGCGAGTCATTTGTTATTAAATATTAGTGTTTTGTTTCTTTTTTAATAAAAATATTATTTTCTTTTCATTTTATAAAAATGCGTGTCGATAATCATACGCTCCGGAATAATCATTTTAAAATGTTATTGTTGAATTTTATGTTTCTTTTTTTTTTTTATAATAAATATTGTTTAAAAATGCCTAATAATTATGCACATTACTGAATTTAAGCGCATTGGTAGCAAGGTCTCATCAATTTCCAGTTGAAATGGCTAGATGTAATCGTAAGTTCTATGCTAATAGCTTCTTTTCTCGCACTTCTCGATAGTGGAAATCTCTTTCCGATTTATGCTTTTCAGTTAACTTTGATTTTCAAAAATGTAAATGCAATGTCAATCGTTATCTACTGTCTTCTTGATTACTTTTCTCCTACTGTTCTCTCTCCTTAACAATGTTTCTCTTTTTTCTTATTCTTTCACACTCAGTAAGTACTTGTGTCTTAGTGGCTTTATTGCCTTGCATGGGGTGAAATGTTTAGAAAACAAATTTAAATGCAATGTCAATCGTTATCTACTGTTTTCGTGATTACTCCTCTATTGTTCTCGCTCCTAAATAATGTTTCTCTTTTTTCTTATTCTTTCACACTTAGTAACCTCTTGTGTCTTAGTGACTTTACTGCCTTGCAAGGGGGGAAATGATTAAAAAACAAATTTAAATGCTATGTCAATCGTTATCTACTGTTTTCGTGATTACTCTTCTATTATTCTCGCTCCTTAATAATGTTTCTCTTTTTTCTTATTCTTTCACACTCAGTTATGTCTTAGTGGCTTTACTGCCTTGCATGGGGCGAAATGAATAGAAAACAAATTTAAATGCAATGTCAATCGTTATCTACTGTCTTCTTGGTTACACTTCTTTTGTTCTCGCTCCTTAATAATGTTTCTCTTTTTTCTTATTCTTTCACACTCAGTAAGTACTTGTGTCTTAGTGGCTTTACTGCCTTGCATGGGGTGAAAAACAGCAGACAAAAGTATTTATTTAAATAAGAATCATAATATTATGGAGTACATTGCGTATTAAAATAATAATATTGAAACTGTGTCACCCCCAAATTTGCAATAATAATATCGTATAAAATTAGAAATAAGCTTAAAAAAGAAATATTTTACATCTAAAAAAATGTAATAAATTTTTAGAAAAATGAATCAATTTTAGTGATTCGTCAATAATAATAGCGTCAATTCAAAATTCAAATGTTTCAACATACAATTTTCCATGCCTTTCTCTCTTACCGTCAGTCTAGTTATTGTCCGCCAAACCCTCTTCCTCTTCTTTCTCTGTCCTTTGGTACATCGCACTTGGTTAGAACGTATGCTTTCCGACCGGGAGCCCCGGGTTCGAATCTCATCATAGTAGGGTTGTCATGAAAGTTAACATCTTGACGCTATCCAGGCGAAACAAGCGGACGACACATTTGGAAAATGTCTGAAAACCATACCACGTTTTGACCCAAGACTTGTGAGTAAGATTTGTTGGACGGAAATATTTGGCAACGTATAAATATTTGGTTGAGCTAGCACGAAGTTGCAAGTCATCGTGGCCGAGTGTTTGAGCGTTGTTCAGACACTTGATGAATCCAGCTATAGCGCTATCTCCCAGAAACCGTAACTATGGTCAGTGCAGTTTGCTAGCAGTATAAAGCACAGGTAGACTCTTTGGGTGTTGAACAAACACAAATGTGCCTGAGCAGGCGTCTTCAATAGGGATTGGTTAACTGCATATACGGATGCAAGCGGCCATTAATTCTTTTAACTATTAATTTTAAGTAGGCTTGTTCCTTCGTAAAAATATGAGAGATTTTTCGGTGAACTATCTTTGTAGATAAACATTCCATAGAACATCTTTAAGGTGCAACAGAATCGAAAAATATGTCTTTTTGCAATTTTAGAAGGGGGTGCAGTTCATAATTTTTATACAAAGTTATCTGTATCTAGCTGCTTTGCCGACAAAAAGATTTATTTTAAATAATATTAATATGACAAAAATGTGACAAAATATGAAAAAAAATCACAAATCCGTTTTATCTTCTTTAAGATAATTAATTATTATCCTACGATGCTTGAGCATATGTTTCCCTTAAAAAAAAAAAACAACCCTACAAAAGAGATTTAACAAAGTTAAAAACAAAAAAAAGTTTAAATTATTACAAAAATATTTAAAAAAATAAGCAGGCATCAAGGACTTTAGCACCATTTCAAACTATTTTTTCACTATTTTAATCATCTCGATCCAAAAAAAGGAAATAAAGCAACTAAGACGCAAAGGCTTATCGAGTGTTAAAGAAAAAAAAAACGTTAAAGAAAGAGAACAAAAAATGAGTAGGAATTAAGAAAATGAAAGATAATGATTGACAATGCATTATATTTGTAAATTACAAACTATGCCCAGATATCTCTGTAAACAGTCAGGGTCGATTTCTGGCTACATATGTTTATATATATATATATATATATATATATATATATATATATATATATATATATATATGCAAAGAGTAAACTTGTACATATAAAATTCGGAATATTTATAAGAATAAATGCTGAAATGTTAGGAAGACTACACTTACCTAAATAGAATGAAAAAATTAATTTTTCTTGATTCTGACAAATTTATCTTGATGAATTCTAATGTACAAAAATTATTCTCAGAATTTTTTTCCTCATTTTTTTTAACAAGTGGACCAATGTATTTAAGTAGTTTTTCGTATTCTTCCTGTTTTCGTCCAGATATCGTATTTTTCATCTTTCTTGTTGATAGCTCGTATTTCTTTTCTGTTATTTCCTCTTCCATCTTCTCTCTGCTCACCTTCTTTCTATTTTCCCTTGGGTAAAATTGCTTTAAATACATTCTTCTACAACAGTCTACTTCTCAACAATTTGACACAATGAAATAGTTTCATTTCAATGCTAACTTCCTCTGCCAGCACTTCCGGTTTCACCATACCAGCCAACAATAGCTGCAGGCAAATAGATTAGATTCTTTTTCGGACTATTCCATTATGAGGAAAACTAAAAAGAGCTCCCTTTTATTTGTTCTCTTCTTCTCAACGGAAATATTCTTCTGACAAAAGTGATTTTATTCAACACTTTCACGAACTGAAAATTCTGACTGGGTAAATTCAGCGTTTTTTTTTTTTTGGTTTGGTTTTTTTTCTCCAATGCTTTTGTGTTTTTCTATCGACGTCAAAATTTCATCACAGTCACGGACTGCCCACTTCTAAACACAGACACAAACACATACGAACCCCCCCCCCCCCCACACGCGCACACACACACACACACATATATATATATATATATATATATATATAAAAGAAGTGAGAAACCATAAATGTTTTGGTTGTAATGTGGATTTTTAAAACATATTTGTTTTATTTTCCATAATTTTGCTACACGGGTTTCCGGTGTCGTGAACTTCATCAGATGAAATTCTCAAGCTCTGTTTAAACACACACACACTCACACACGCGCGCACATACACACACACATGTGTATATGTATGTATGTATTTACATATATATGTAATTTTTGGATAAGGTGTTGATTATAATGCTCGAAGTTGTGGATATACTGTCCGAGTTCATATTTTGTTATTTTTGTTCAAGTAATTTCGACTTTCGCAGTCATTATCAAGAACCCGTGTGATGTATGTGTGATAAGCTTTCTTTGTCTACATCCTAGTTTTTTTTGGAAGCTGGACGTTTGAAATTGTTTATGGTGTATAACGGCTATTGACAAAAGGGCAGCGATTTATTTATATATTTAATTTTAATTTTTATTATTATTATTATAAAATATGTGTGCACATTACTTTATGAGCGGCCTAATTTCCAGAAACCGTTACTAATGATTTAGGAGAAATGAAAGAAGAAAAAAAATTATCAAGATCTACAAAAGATAAGAAAATGTGGAGAGCTATGATCGCCAACATCCTGACGAGACTAGAAAATTATTGTATCTGAAACGAGGCTGCAGAGCGATTTACACAAGCAAAACCCTTCGGCAATTTCGCCAGCTGCTGACGATAGGAGACATTTCTGGTGAGGAAAAGTTCCATTACTGTGGACCAACAGTCGACTGCGATTAGAGCAAGCGGGAAAAAAAAAACATAGCCGAAGGAAAAGCAGAGGATCTTTGTTGTTGTTGTTGTTGTTGTAGTTGTTGTTGTACCATCGTATTTTAGCCGATTAAACACAATGGAGACAGAAATCAAGGCAAAAAGCTATAAATTTCATGTTTAATTTACATTCAAATCAAAAACGAAAGGAAAAACAAGGAAGACGGCCGACATATTTTCGAGTGAATTTATTTGTTATTTTTTTTTAGTTTTTAGCAGGTATAAATGTGTCGAAAAAAAAGAAGATAGAGGCTGATATGTGCACATCAATATATAAATATATATCGTACATGGCTCTTAAAAAAAATGGAAGTATTTGGTGCAGCTGCTGCTGTTGTTTCTTCTTTCTTCCTCTGCTTCTTCTTCTTCTTCTTCTTCTTCTAATTATTATTATTATCATTATTATTATTATTATTATTGCTGCTGCTGTTGTTGTTTCTGCCTTTACCTGCTTCTTTTTTCCGATTTCTTCTTCTTCTTCTTCTTCTTATTATTATTATTAGTAGTAGTAGTAGTATTAGTAGTAGTAGTAGTAGCAGTAGTAGTTGTAGTAGTAGTATTTCTTCTATTTGTTTTCTTCTTTTGCTTTTTACTCACTTTTTCATTTTTATTCGCTGCTCGTCGTTGCCTTCTTTTTCTTTTTCTAATTATTATTATTATCCTTCTTCTTCTTCTTCTTCTTCTTCCTTCTTTTCTTCTTCTTCTTCTTCTTCTTCTCTTGGTTCTTGAAAACGAAGACAAACAAAACAGGAAACGGAAAAATATTTGTTTCGAAAAACAAATCGAATGTGGAGAGAAAGAATATGATTTTTATTTTGAATAATAAAAAAAGGAAAAAAATAACCATGGAAGCTGATAGGGGAAAGGTATTTTGCAGGGTGCTGCTTTTTACCTGAGGGACCTCATGCGGTATGGGATGGGGAATTGGCTGAATTAGACACACTGCCAATAAATAAAATAAATTATAATTAAAACACAAAGAAGAGAAAAATAACCTGTGTGTCATATTGTGCATCCAAGTGTGCCTCTGTATGTATGCATGCATACCAATATTTGAAGAGGCTAGAAAACGAGGAAATAACATGGAATGGGGGCGCGTAGAGATTTTTTTTTTTCGAAATGTCAAAGGGAAACAAATAAAAAAAAACAACGATTATTTATTGATTCGATTTTTCTCTGTTTTAATTTGATTTCTCGATGTCTTATTTTTTTTCGGAAAAGAAATCTCAAGTTGTATGTCTGAGTATTTGCAATCACATTCACAAATGGCTGAGGTAGTTTCGTCTATTCGAGCTCAGCTGAAAAGATTTTTGAAAGCTGATTATTATAACATTGTTCATTTATTTAAACATGAGTCTCCATTTCGAGAATTTGATAAGATACGATACGAAACATATTTGAACTACTAGGTAAGCTCAAATTAAATATGGAAGATATTCGATTAATCCGCTACATTTTACTTAGAATAAAACTATGAGAAGACATTGTAGACTCGTCCTATTTTCCTTACCTTTCAACCCTAGCAACAGAATAGTCTATATCATACGCCAACGTACGGAAAACTTCAACCAATTAAAACTGCACTAAGCGAAACAAACAATCTCATTGGTTCATCACTCAAAGTTCACGTGCAGAAGGAAATTGCGCCAAAACTCAAGTGAGCCACCTTTCGGAATTTCAGAGCTTATAAAAATAAACGATGACCGCCCCAGGCAGTCAGTAACAAACACCGACAGAGAACTTCCCAAAATACTCCACGTCATTCAAAATCACGATTTTCCCGCGCAAAGATACATCATCGCTGACTCATTCCCGATCGAAACTTAATCAACTCTGTGGATATCAATTTTCAACATTGCTTATCTAAAGTGAATCATATTCGCTACCTATTAAGTAAACATTAACGAACGAACGACCTTAAAAGAACATTACATTACAGTTAAAGGTAGATCACTCTTAAAAACTTTTTCTAAAAAAGACACTTAATATTGACAATTATTAATATCAACACAAACTTAAAAAGACTGTAAATGAACGAACAATTACAAAGAGAGACATTCTGAAATAAAAAAAAAAAACCTCATACACATTTCGCCAACATAACATATATCAATTATCCTGTTTGTATATTGCTTTGAATTGTATATAAATGTTGTATTAATTTCTAATTGAATATGTCTCGTTTTTAATCGTATTTTAAATTTCGTTTATTTATTTGTTGTGGATGCAGAAAGTCACGCAACCTACACAAATTCCTTCTGATTCTTTCGAGCATAATTAATAAATTCTGCACGTCCCCAACAACATAATCTATGATCGTGTGTTTTCGTAACTCATAAGGTAATGTGTAACAGTATGATTTAAAGGAGGATTGGAATAGCGTAAAACATTCCAGTAATTAAGCAAAGTATTAAGATATAGGAATATTCTAGTCAGATTTATTTAACCTTTACAGGAGGACGATTTAAAAAAAAATGTAGAAAATCTACCAGGATTTATTATCTGCGGACATAGTGTTAACTAAATAAGATACGCGGATAGCATTGTGATGAAAGGAAAACTATAATAACTGCTAGAGAAGGTTAAAAAGAAAGCGGGAAGAAAGGACTAACGCTTAAATATAAGAATACAGAAGGCACGATTGAGGGAAAATATGACAATGAGATTCGAAGTTTTATTAGTATTAATGAATAAAGACTTCCAGAAAATACGCGAAAAATTACGATATAGGAAAATTTCGTTAGAAGCAAGAGAACAAAAATGTGTAATAAACAAATATTTAACATCTATCTTATTGCATCTCAGTAAATGTCAGCCAATTTCCTTACAGATGAAGAAGAGACAGACATACAGTAGTACAGAAGGATGCTGAGAATGACATGTAAGGAATAATTTCTCAAGAAAATGGGAACTACAATGGCACTCTAAATTAAACTCTGAAAATTTTTTGAACACATTATGAAGGAATTTGCTTTGGAGAAGTTACAACTAACAGGATATATATAATGAATCAAAGTAGAAATAGTTTAAATAAAATAAATATTCTAAAAATAAAAATGGAAAACAACATATAATAACATTAACTACAAACACAGACATCATTTTTTAAATCATTTAAGTAAGCCACTACTTCCACCTATTCCGTAGCGACATGTCTGACTGCAAATGTAAGCGTGTCCTCAACGATGCTAAGTCACTATTTGCGGCCAGGCTCCAGAGGCGGATATGCAATGTAGTTGGCCCTGCCCCGGCGTCTCGTCGACAGTCACTTTCTCACATACGCGCCGTCGCCTTCCTCTGTCTGTTCAACAGATACTTTCATGGAAATTGCCCAGAGGAGCTGCATTCGCTGGTTCCCAGACGTTACGAGGCTGGCATCCCGCTCTCACCCCTTCACTGTCGAAACTCCTAAATGCAGCCGTCTCTTCTACTCTAATAGCTTCATGTCACGCACCTCTCGCCTGTGGAACTCCCTTCCCTATTCCTGTTTCCCTGTGAGCTATAATCTCCAGCTATTCAAGTGTAATGTCAATCGACATCTCCAGCTGCCTTGATCTATCCACTACCCTCATCCTTTCTTCTATCACTCCTATCTGATCTTGCTCTAAACTTTCTGTAACCCCTTGCGTCCTAGTGGCTTCCCGCCTTGCTTGGGGTGAAATGCTTAAAAAAAAAGGCAATAAAGTCACTAAGACCCAAGGGATTAAAGAGTTTGTGAGAGAGAACAATAAAAGAAAAGGATATAAGTATAGAAAATATAACGATTAACACGACATTTAAACTTTTGATGATCAAATTTGCTTAGAAAGGAAGAAGCCTAAAGAGAGCTTCACAAGCGAGAAGTGCGAAAATATAAACAGTTAGCATAGAATTTATGGTTACAAATAGGTATTTCAACTGTAAAATAACGAAACCTATCTGCCAATCTAGTACTGCGCTTAAATTCATAATGTGTAGGGACAAAAGAGGAAAGCTCATCAGAACAATTAGCATGAAAATATTTATAGAAAGGTAGGCAATGTTACAGTGGTGGAAAAGTGTCTGAACCCGAGATGGCAGGTCAGGATCAATAACATTGCAGAATCTGTTTATGATTTTTATCAAGAACTTCAAAATTTATAGCAGAGACACCAGGCAGGATGCATCAACAATATTTAATGCGTGCAATAGGCAAAATTATAATAGCATCAACAATGAACACAGACATAACGTACTGTTCGCGTTTTGGAATTAACATATATATATATATATTTATGTGTGTGTGTGTGTGTGTGTGCGTGTGTGTGTGTGTGTGTGTGTGTGAAAAGTGTATATAAATATAAATAAATATATATATATATGTATAATTATTTATATATTTTATGCGCGGTACTTATTAGAAAGCGCTCAATATCAGAGATAGAGCTAACATATTTGGTTGGATAGATGTGAGTTTGTGACCCTGGGTTTCACGCTTTAGCGATCGTCAGACAAACAGAGTTTTAGCGATCGTCAGACAAACAGAGTTTGTCTGACGATCGCTAAAGCGTGAAACCCAGGGTCACAAACTCACATCTATCCAACCAAATATATATATATATATATATATATATATATATATATATATATATATATATATAAAGCGTGAAACCCAGGGTCACTAACTCACATCTATCCAACCAATATATATATATATATATATATATATATATATATATATATATATATATATAACTTCATAGCAACAATTCCATATGCAATTGCACAACGAAAATTCTTGAAAAATGGCTTATAGATTGGCCGAAAGCACTGGGAACAAAACATTACGTCTGTCGGAAAGTGACTGAAGCTGGGATGCCAGAGAGGGACAAATAATATTGCAGATTATTCAATCATTTTGGATATTTCCCCTGTTTAATAAAAGTCTTAAGAGGAAATCTTAAGTGAATTTATACATTTTCTTTGTTCTTGAGTATTTATAACAAAAATAGTAAAAACTATATATTTACCAGATTTTTCAAATTATGATAGGTTCCCCTATCGTCTAATTCACACTCAGTCATGTTCTTTTGAACAGGAGTAGAGGTTTATCCCTTGTTTCCAGTTTAGGATTGGGTTTCCGTTTCCTTTTAAAGCCCAAATCAACTCTATACACTTCCTAAACTCTGAAATTTTATTTAATTATTTTTTCATCAATATAAGTAGATAGGTTAGCTTATCGCCCGGTTCACAATCCTACCACGCATTTTGAAGAATAGAGATTTACCTCCTGTTTCGTGTTTAAGATTTGTTTTCCGGTTGCTTCTAAAATCTTCGCATCCCATTTCAATCCCAGGAGCTCTTGCGGCTGAGTGGCATTATTTTCTTACCTGGTGTGAATTGATTATAAAATGTTGATACATGTAAATATAAGTATAACATTATACAATGAGAAAAAGAATTATTAATAATAGATAGCTATAAACAGAGATAGATAGATAGATAGATAGATAGATAGATAGATAGATAGATAGATAGACGGTTATGAACAGACTTAGATAGATAGATAGATAGATAGATAGATAGACGGTTATGAACAGACTTAGATAGATAGATAGATAGATAGATAGACGGTTATGAACAGACTTAGAAAGATAGATAGATAGATAGATAGATAGATAGATAGATAGGTAGATAGATAGATATGAACAGACTGAAATAGATAGGTAGGTAGATAGATATAAAAAGTTAGATATACATGAAAAGAGATAATATATATTTTGCATACGTATATATATTTTTCACTAATATTATATATATATATATATATATATATATATATATATATATATATCACCCTTTATTTCTGACATTTTGCAAGAATATACGTTGTTTTAAAGAACATGCGCAAATTGTTTGCACGAAGTTACTTTATTCACATTGAATTCCAACACAAGAATGAAAATGGCTGAATTACTTCCGGCAAAATGGCGATTCTTCCTTTTTTCTCTCCCTTCCTTGGTATAATTTCCGACAGAATGACACAAAATGAAAAATCAATGCGCGGATTCTCTACTGTGCAAATTTACCTTTTTACATCGAATATTTACTTCCTTATTGATCGCTTTATTTATACATTTCTTTAACTTCTATTTCTTTTCAGTGTGTGGTTTTTTTTTTATATTTTTAAATAACTATTATTCTTGCCCGTCGGCGTTTGTATTTTGACAATATCCATGCCAATAGAGAGTCTTGTACGTGAGAGTATTTTTCATTTTTGACAAAACAAGGCATGAAAAGAATAAACAAATTGAATAAATCCATGTAGTAGTATACTACTACTACTACTACTACTACTACTACTACTAATAATAATAATATATATATATATATATTGTAGTGGGTATGTACACGTTCTAATATAACAATATATATATATATATATATATATATATATATATATATATATATATATATATAAGAACACACTGAGATAGATATAGATAGATAGATAGATAGATAGATAGATAGATAGATAGATAGATATAAGCAGGTTAATGTATATATAGATAATATTTTTCCTTTCTGACAACACAATCATAAAAATAATAAAAAATTGAATAAACCCATGTATAATTATTATTATTAGCAGCAGTAGTAGTAGTAGTAATAATAATAATAATTCAGCTATATGCAGGAAATAGAGAGTGGGTGAGAAATGAGTATATCATATTGTATTCGAATGCAAGTATTAGAAGTGGAGGTATAATAAATTTGCTGTCATTATCCAGTGGAAACTTTATAAAAATGCCGGTTTGAATATCGTCACAAGTAATATGAACATGTGATCCCCCAAAAGATGGAAGTGCTGGAAAATAGTAGAGGAACATCTTTGGGATATTGCAATACAGACAGGTATAATTTAAAGCAAATTTATCCTGCTAGGGAAATAAGAAAAAAAATTGTCACCTGATTAAACCCTACTGTCCATTTGACATTAGACAAAACTGTAAAAGAGGCAAAAGAAAACTGGGGAAATTCACCAATTTTTCCCAATGGAAATGAACTTGAGTTTTGTTGTTTCCCTGGTTACACATTTCGTGATAACAAATGTTGTTTTTCTTCCGGTCCCTGATGACATGCCAAAAATATTTTTCATAATTGCTCGGAAGATCTCTCCGCTGTGGTACGTAGAATTTATGAATTTAAGCACAGTACTAGATTGGCAGATAGGTCTCATCAATTTACAGTCAAAATGATGAGATGTAACCGTAAGTTCTATCCTAATAATTTCTTTTCGTGTGCTTCTCTCTTGTGGGAATCTCTTCCAGCTTCTTGCTTTCCAGCCAACTTTCATCTTCAAAAGTTTAAACAGTTTAACGTTATCTAATATATTCTTGATTACTCTTCCATTGTTCTTGTTCCTTAATAATGTTTCTCATTTTTCATATTTTTTCACACTCAGTAACCCCTTGTGTCTTAGTGGCTTTACTGCCTTGCATGGGGTGACATGATTAGAAAACATATTGAAATGCAATGTCAGTTGTTATCTACTGTCTTCCTGCCCTTGTGTCTTAGCGGCTTTAATGCCTTGTGTGGGGTGAAATGATTAGAAAACAAATTTAAATGCAACGTCAATTGTTATCTAATGTCTTCTTGATTACTCTTCTATTGTTCTCGTTCATTAATGATATTTCTCTTTTTTCTTGTTCTTTCACACTTTGTAACCACTTGTGTTGTACTGACCTTACTGCATTACTTGGGATGAAATGATGAATATAAAACTTGTAAAAATACGATGCAAAATAAACGCATGCTATTCCTGGTTAAAAGATTGCTGCAAATGGTGGAACGTAATGCTTTGTTCTCAAGCGAAACCTGAAGAGAAAACAAACTCTCTTTTTAGTAAGTTTTCCAATTAAAAGCTGAAATGCTCTATAACGAGAACATTGTTGAAAGAAAAGATGGCAAACTAATTCTAGACACAGTTACATACAATTCAAACTTAGTGTCTTCTAAATTAATTCTAGTTTACGCCACATTCATTGTGGAAATATTCACTTTCAAATTTATCTAAACAAACCCCGTTCTCAAACACGATCATATGGGGTTTTTTGTTTACACACCAGCGCCGGGTCTGTATTTTATTTGTTACATCCAGCATTAGCTTCATTGCATTTTTTAAAAGATTTCATTAACGATTTGTTGATATTAAGTATTTTAATCTTATTTGTTGGCGTCTGTTTAAATAAAATAAGAATATTTTATGGAATGATAAGAAGCAGAAAAATATGAAACGATTGGAATGATGATGAATGAATTTAACGTCATTTGTTAGAAAATTTCAAAAGCAGAATAGAAGGAATATTTATGAATATACTGCAACAAGAAAGAAAGAAATAAAGAGAGAAAGAGGACGACAGAAAGAAAGAAAGAAAAAATAAAAAAGAAAGAAGAAAAAATAAAACCCAAAGAGAGAAAGAAAGAAAGAAAGACGCCGACAGAAAGGATGAAGTAAAAATGTAAGATGTAAAAAAGAAAGAAAGAATGACGCCGACAAGAAGTAAATAAATAATTAAGACCTAAAGAAAAAAGAAAAAAAAGAAAGAAAGAAGTAAAAATGTAAGAACTAAAGAAAGAAAGAAAAAAGAAAGAAAGAAGTAAAAATGTAAGAACTAAAGAAAGAAAGAAAAAAGAAAGAAAGAAGTAAAAATGTAAGAACTAAAGAAAGAAAGAAAAAAGAAAGAAAGAAAGGAAGACAGAAAAGAAGAATAAAAGAAGACACGAAGACAAAAAGAAACATATGAAGAAACAAAGAAACATAAAAAAAACAAAAAAAAAAAGCGGAAGACAGAAAGGAAGAAGTAAAAAAAGTAAGACACAAAAAAGAAAGAAAAATAAGATCAAAATAAAGAATGAAAGAAAGAAACCAAGAAAGTAAAAAAGAAATATAGAAAGACGCTGACAGAAAGGAATATAAATTATAAAGGTAAGACTGAAAAAAAGAAAAGAAAACAGAAAGAAAGAACATAGATAATAAAAGCAAAGACGTCGACAGAAAGGAAAATGTAAAAAGTACGACCAAAAAGAAGAAATAAAGAAAGAAGGAAAGAAAAAATGAAAGCAAGACGACGTCAGAAAGGAAGAAGTAAAAACGTAAGACCCAAGGAAAGAAAGTAAGAAAGAAAGTAGGAAAGAAAGAAAAAAATAAGACATAAAACTAAACAAAGAAATTAATTGACAATTGATATATATATATATAAAAACAAAGAAAGAAAGAAGAAAAAAAGAAAGAACAGAGAAAAAAGAAAAGAATTGTAAAAAGTAAACACAAAGAAAGAAAAAGAAATAAAAGAAAGAAAGAACGGAAAGAAAAAAAAAAAAAAACAAAAACAAGAAAGAAAGAAAGGCGTTGATGGAAATGAAGAGGTATAAAAGAAAGCAGTAAAGAAAAAAGGAAAATATAAGACACGAAAAAGAAAGAAAGAGGTAAAGAAAGAAAGACGCCGAGAGAAATGAAGAAAGAAAAGTTAAGGCTTAAAAGAAATAAAAAAGAAAGAAAGAAAGGCACTGACAGAAAGGAAGAAAGAAAAAGAAAAATTTAAGAAAGAAAAAAGAAAGAAAGAAAGAAAGAATGAAAGAAAGAAAGAAAGAAAGAAAGAAAGAAAGAAAGAAAAGAAAAAGAAAGAAAGAAAGAAAGAAAGAATGAAAGAAAGAAAGAAAGAAAGAAAGAATGAAAGAAAGAAAGAAAGAATGAAAGAATGAAAGAAAGAAAGAAAGAAAGAAAGAAAGAAAGAAAGAAAGAAAGAAAGAAAGAAAGAAAGAATGAAAGAAAGAAAGAAAGAATGAAAGAAAGAATGAAAGAAAGAAAGAATGAAAGAAAGAATGAAAGAAAGAAAGAATGAAAGAAAGAAAGAGAGAAAGAATGAAAGAAAGAAAGAAAGAAAGAAAGAAAGAAAGAAAGAAAGAAAGAAAGAAAGAAAGAAAGAATGAAAGAATGAAAGAAAGAAAGAAAGAATGAAAGAAAGAAAGAAAGAAAGAAAGAAAGAAAGAATGAATGAAAGAAAGAAAGAAAGAAGGAAAGAAAGAAAGAAAGAAAAGATGCAAAAAGAATGTAACACAGATGCTGGCAGAAAGGAGAAGTAAAAAGTAAAGCCCATAAAGGAAAGCAAGGAAGAATGAAATAAAAGAAAGAAAGAACGAAAGAAAGAAAAAAAAAATAAAGAAAGAAAGAATGAAAGAAAGAATGAAAGAAAGAAAGAAAGAAAGAAAGAAAGAAAGAAAGAATGAAAGAAAGAATGAAAAGAATGAAAGAAAGAAAAGAAAGAATGAAAAGAAAGAAAAAGAAAGAAAAATGAAAGAAAGAAAGAAAAGAAAGAAAGAAAGAATGAAAGAAAATGAAGAAAGAAAGAAAGAAAGAATGAATGAGAAAGAAAGAAAAGAAAGAAAAGAAAGAATGAAAATGAAAGAAAAGAATGAAAGAAAAGAAAGAAAGAAAGAAATGAAAGAAAGAATGAAAAGAAAGAAAAGAATGAAAGAATGAAAGAAAAGAAAGAATGAATGAAAGAAAGAAAGAAAAAGAAAGAAAGAAAGAAAAGAAAGAATGAAAGAATGAAAAGAATGAAAGAAAGAAAGAAAGAAAGAAAGAAAGAAAAAGAAAATGAATGAAAGAAAGAAAAAGGAAAGAAGAAAGAAAGAAAAGAAATTTGAATGTAACACAATGCTGGCAGAAAGAAAGAAAAGAAAGATAAAAAGGAAAGAAAGGAAGAATGAAATAAAAGAAAAAGAAAGAACGAAAGAAAGAAAAAAAAAAAAGAAAGAAAAGAATGAATGAAAGAAAGAAAGAAAGAAAGAAAAAGAAAGAAAGAAAGAAAGAAAAGATGAAAAAAGAAAAGTAAACAAGAAAAGCAGAAAGAGAATGAAGAAAAAAGAAAAAGAAGAAAAAGAAAGAAAGAAGGAAGAAAAGAAATAAAAGAAGAATGAAAAGAAAGAAGAAAAGAAAAAGAAAAAAATAAAGAAAGAATGAAAGAATGAAAAGAAAGAATAAAAAAAAGAAGGAAAGAAAGAATGAATGGAATGAAAGAAAGAAAGAAAGAAAAGAAGACGCAGAAAAGAAAGGAAGATGAAAAAAATAAGAAAGAATGAAAGAAAGAATGAAAAAAAAAGAAAAAAGAAAAAGAGAAAGAAAGAAAAGAATGAATGAAAAGAAGAAAGAAAGAAAAAAGAATGAAAGAATGAAAAAGAATGAAAAAAAGAATGAAAGAAAAAAAGAAGAAAGAATGAATGAATGAAAGAAAAGAAAGACAGAAGGAAATAAAGAAAGAAAATATGCAAAAAGAATGTAACACAGATGCTGGCAGAAAGGAAAGAAAATTAAAGCCCATAAGGAAAGCAAGGAAGATGAAATAAAGAAAGAAAAGACAAAGAAAAAAAAAATAAATAAAGAATGAATGAAAGAACCAAGGAAGGAAGGAAGGAAGGAAGGAAGGAACGAAATAAATAAAAAGGCTCTACAGAAAAAAGATGTAAAAAATAAGACCCAAAAAAAGAAGTCGAAAAACAGAAAAAACGGAAGAATGAAAAAAGAAGAAGGAACAAA
The DNA here is from genome assembly GCA_903632075.3 of Acanthosepion pharaonis. Lineage (NCBI taxonomy): Eukaryota > Metazoa > Mollusca > Cephalopoda > Sepiida > Sepiidae > Acanthosepion > Acanthosepion pharaonis. Next base: position 3,118,574 of record CAHIKZ030004391.1, on the reverse strand, counting down.
TAAGACCCAATGAAAAAAAAAAAAAGAAAAGACAGAGGTAAAAACTAAAAAAAATAAAGAATGGAAATATCTTATAAGACTATTTCGGAAAAAAAAAGATCTGAGGCGCTAAAAAGACAAGGAAAAAAAAAAAAAAGAAAAGACACAAGGAAAAAGAAAAGTAAGGCTCTAAGAAAAAACAAAAGAAAAAAAAAAAAGGAAGAAAAATGAAAAAAAGACTCCGAAAGAATGGAAGAAGGAAAAAAATAAAGAAGGAAAAAAGACAGGAAAAAAAAAGATGAAGAAAAGAAAGAAAAGAAAGAAAACACAGGAAAAAAGAAAAAAAAAAAAGAAAAAAAAAGAAAAAACTCCCGACAGAAAGGAAGAAGGAAAAATAGACTAAAAAAAGAAAGAAAAAGAAAGAAAGAAAAGAAAAAAAATAAAGGAAAGCAAGAAAGAGAGAAAAAGTAAAACCCATAAAAAGCAAAGAAAAAAGGAAGGAAAAAAAAAAAGGAAGAAATAAAAAGAAATAAAAGGCAGAAAGGAAGATGTAAAAAATGTAAGAACCAAAAAGAAAGAATGAAAGGAACGAAGAAAGAAAGAAAGAAAGAAAGGAAGAAGAAAAGAAAGAAAAAAGGAAGAATTAAAAAGTAAGCCACAAAGAAATAAAGAAATTAAGTAAGAAAGACGTTGACAGACAGGAAAAAGTAAAAAAGGAATATATTGGAATTTCTAAAGGGAACTAACAAGAAAAAAAAAAGAAAAGTGCCTTTAAAATTAAATGAAAGAAAGAAAGTAAGCCATCAATGGAATGGAAGAAATAAAATGAAAGAAAGAAAAAAAGAAATTTTATCGACAGGAAAAAAAAAGGTAAGAAGTTCTATGGCAAATGAAGAAGGGAGAAAGGAAAAAACAGAAAACAAAGATATAAACAAAATCTTTCATAAAGAGGTAGGTTCAAGAAATAAAGTAAAAACAAACAAAATACGCTCTCCAAAGACAGAAAGAAAGAAAGAGGGAAAGAGAGAAAGAGAGAGAGAGAGAGATAGATAGATAGGCAGGTCACCCTAAACAAGAAGCAAAATTATATATAAAAAAAATGGAAGAAAGCAAAGAAAATAAAAATAACGTTAAAAAAGACAAAAAGAAAAGGGAGAAAATCATTAGCCAACGAAGAAAATGACAGATCAAGAAAACTAAAAACATAAAATAAAATTGACCCGATTCACAGAAGACAGAGAGAGAGAGAGAGAGAGAGAGAGAGAGAGAGAGAGAGAGAGAGAGAGAGAGTCTGTTCGTCCGTGTAAGAAACAAGAATCGGTTGTTTACTAAATGAAGATGGCTGACAAAAGTGAAACAGAGAATGAATAAAGAAACCTTTTTTCTTTTTTAGTAAAAAGCAAAACATATCCATTGAAAGAGTAAAAAGGTGAGGTGCTCACTGCAAATGAATGAACGAAGACAAATATTGAACAGAAAATATCTCTATTGAATACGAACAAAATTGTCAGACCGCTTAATAAAGAAATACACACTGGGCAAAAGGCTTGGCGTTTTCCCGCGCTCGTACCTCGTTTTATCATTATCATGTGCATTCAAATATATCTGTAGACGCGTTATTATGTTTATAAACTAGTAATATGCAGAGATCCGTGCAGTCAGTGTTTGATATTTTAATGCAGATTTGCACTATTCTATGCATGCGCCCATGAGAGAAAAATGACATGTGCACGGACGTGTGAACAAATGCTTAGAAACATGCATAAATCCACAGCGACTCGCAAATATTTGTGTCAAATTTTGGCTGAAAATAAAATCGTACTCGGTTACTCTAAATGTAAAAACGATTGCATAAATTGGAGGCTCTTTACATAAAGATAAAGCAACATATCGTTAATAGAATTTGTTTCAAACAGGCGAAACGCGTTAGACCTAAGTTTTTCAATTTTATCTTATTTTCCCCTATATATATATATATATATATATATATATATATATATATATATATATATATATATATATATATATATATATATATATATATATATATATATATATATATATATATATATATATATATATATATATATATATATATTCTAACAGTTCTATGTTTCAAAAAATGGAAGCTAAAAAGCCCGAATTTGAGGATGAAATGGAACTAATGTCTTTAATTTAATTATAAAAATTAAATTCGGGGCTTTAGCTTCCATTTTGAAACATGGTTAGAACTGTGTAGCGAAAAACCATATTTTAAATCAATTAATTTATAATATTAATGCTCTGTAAATTTACATTGAGCACTATTTTGTAAAAATAAAAATGTCTATAAGAACACCGGATTATATATCTTACTGTTCTTTCTTTATATATATATATATATATATATATATATATATATATATATATATATATATATATACCAGGTGTAAAAGCAAAATTGTTTCAAATCGTGTAACAGTTAAATTGTACAATTTTTAGATTAAGTTTGAAATATCCAGAAAGTTGATCACCTTGGCATTGATGTTAGTGGTGATATTCAGTCTGTGATCTTTGAAGAATATGTTGTTTCCTAAATAGGTCTGTTTCTTGTGGATTGGTGTTACGTAGAAGGATAACTCCGTCGTTTCTGTACAGACCAGCGTTCTTATTATCCAATGTATATCCAAGTCTCTACAGCAGCAGAATGCCAACCAATTCACATGATTCTGAGTAATCGAACGCTTTTGAGATGTTTGAATTGTCATTTTTTACTTTACATAGAAACAACATGATACAGAATGGCTTTCTGGGCTTGCTTGATGATGCTGGTTTTCTGGTCGCTGATTGGCCAATCATTCTTAGACAGGGTTATAGCAGCCATTAACAGGTTTTCTGTGATCGAAGATGCATTCGTTTTTATTTTTTTTATATTAGAGAGCCAATTGATAGCATCTTTAGTATTTTTCCATTGGTTGACTCGCTCAAGTATAGCCTTGCTGATTTTGCCTATATTATTATTGGAAGGGTTAAGCAATCGGAACTGAGGGTTGATGGGGAAATTATCTTTATGGTCCTTTACGGTAATAAAAGCCTGTTGCTTATATAGCTTATGGACCCTGTCGTCGATCTTAAGTTAATTGCAGTAATTCGTGCCTCATTGTTAAAATCATTTCCCCATTCAGCTGGGGCGTTCTTATATATTTTATTAACTTCTTTACAGATAGTTTTGTTGTAGGCGTCGACGTTGTAATAATATAGGTTACCAGTTTTATTAGTATTACGTAACTTGACAATATATATATATATATATATATATATATATATATATATATATATATATAATAATAAAAAACCTTAAACACTAATATTCCATGGTCATAATTTATTCCATTGGAATTGTATCCAATTCATTGAATTCATTGAATTGGATTGAATTTAATCGTATTCTAAATATGATTCATGGAATATTAGTGTTTGCCTTTTATTATATCTGTCCTGGACATTGAGTTCTACCTGGATTCTTCCTCTTTGAAATTTTATTCTAAAAAAATATACATGTATGGGTATTGATATATTTTGCATACGCATGTATATTTACCACTAATATTATATATATATATATATATATATATATATATATATATATATATATATATATATATATTCTTCATTATTCACACAAAACAAATGCAAAGGTTAATGATTTAATTGGCGAGAAATCCATCGTCGCAAACAATTCAAATAATATACAAAACCTCCAGTAAAAATTCGTTTCATCACCATAATTGTACATGAACGCACAACCTTTAAAAATTTAAAATCAAACTCAGCGTTGCTACTGCGCGCTCCAAAAAACAATAACTCATTTTCAATAGCATTTTTTTCGGATACAACAATACATATATTTTCGTTGTCCTGTTATTACTAAAGAAAAAACAAGAACAACATCTATTCCATACCTGAAGATGTCTGTAGGAACAGACGAAAGCTTGTAGTAAAAATAAGAACTAATACGGCAGAAATTTATAGAAACAAGGATCTTTTCATTCATAAACGGATTCAGAGGTTTTTTGTATATTATTTGAATTGTTTGCGACGATGGATTTCTCGCCAATTAAATCATTCACCTTTGCATTTGTTTTTTGAATAATTCATGAATTTATAAATTGATTGCACGTTTATCGTAATATATATATATATATATATATATATATATATATATATATATATATATATAATCATTTTTCTATTAAAAAACAATTTAACACGACAAAGATGCAACTTCGTTCCGGTGCATTTAGTTGCACCACGACTGGTGACAACCAAAATGGTTATGAACAATTTGTAAGCAGGCCGCACATGGAACATCACTTCCTTTTTTTCAATTTTTGGGGAAAAAAATAGGTATATTTTAAGAGGGGGTGTATCAGGATAAATAAAAATAGGACATGTAAAAGGGTGAGAGAGTGAAACAATAGTGTTTGTTGATATCTGTTTGTGTTAAAGTGATGGCTCGAACCGAAAATTATTATTTTTTTAATCGACAACAACGGTCAAGGCCTCCTAAGAGTGAGGGGTGGAGGAAGGAAAGCTGAGAATAAGGGAGAGTAAGACGGTGAAAGAGGAAGGAGGGATAAGTTCAAAACGATGCTTATAGTAATAATTGGAAATATTTTTGGTATCTTTAAAACGAAGCCAGACCAGAATTGCGTATATTTAGGCTGCAATTATTGTTACTAATCTCGTAATCAATGAATGTATTTTATAAATTAATAAATTAAGAGGTGGAGGTTTTTACTTGTTATGTTGAATACATAAGTTATTTGTTTGTTTTTTTCAAACAATAAGTTTTAATTCAGAATGTAAGATATAAGTAGAATGGTATATAAAAATATGGGGTATTAATATAAATTTTATAAAGAAATTTTGACCGATTGTCGGACCGTATAACTTGTAGATTAAGTGTGGATGTAAATCAATTTATCTGATACTATTACTAGTATTATATATGTGCAAAAACATTTTAAGAATCATAATCAAAGATAGATTAGTAGAAAGGTATTTAAGAGGATAGAAAGCATATCAAAGGAAGTGAGTTATAATTATAAAGTTAATGGATGTGAAAGTTTAGCAAGATTGAACTTGAAGTAATATTCTGCTATTATTTGAATGGTTCGTTTTTTTGTTTGTTTTGTTTTGTTTTTAGCTACAGCATTTCGTCACGTTATCATAGTGTTCTGAGATTTCTGCATTATTGGAAGAATTTTCCGTGTTAGTATGAACTGAATACAAAAGATTCAACCGGAAGTTGAAATCGGTTGGCCGATACAACATTCTTTGTCGATTGCTGTTAGACTTGCATACATCCACTTAATAAAAATAGCATTCGTAAAGCAAATCTCGAAAAACACACTCGGTCACCGGTATGACATACATTACTATCTTTGCCACGAGACGAACCGTTGCCCCTAATCAACTCTATATTTCTAACGTCTCCGCCTAAACCCTGACATTTATTTACTATTTATTTACATTTTTTGGCTTCCTCAATAGGAGTATATAGATTTGTAGAATTTTAATTCTACATCATTTCAAATATCTTATTCAATTTTGTGCAAAAAGTGGATCACAAAGACTTGATATTACTCTGACTCCTGATTGGTCGATTAATACTAATATCATGTTTTCAACTACGCCCGAATTGTATCGACCTAGTTTCTGACCTGAACGAAAATACAATTTCGCCAAAAATCTGTCGATGTTTCTGGAGCCTATCACGTGACTTCCAACATTATAAATACCAAGCGACATTTTCAACAATTTCTCTTTTTTTCTCTGTTTTTTTTTTTCAGAACGACAACTATGTAGTTCAATGAGGAGTATACGTCCGTCCCTGATGAGAAGACGCTATGTCACGTACATACATATGTTCACACGCGTACACACGAACATTGAACATCTCTTAACTTATCAACTACAAGCAAGAGAAATTTCTGTGAATCCAGATAAAACTATATATTCCTTAAAATCTTAACTAATTCAAATAACATTTAAAGGGAAATAACTCCTGCTATTAATTTGATCTGTTACTATATAAAAATCACACACTTGATTGCTTTATCGTACAGTAAAATGAAGATTGTTATTATAAAAAAAAAAAGAGTTTTGTGCTGTTTTTCTTGCTTTTCGTTTGCTGACATATTTGTAAATTAAAAAATGTACGGGTTAAATTGAGACCACCCCTACATGTTTTCCTTCACACACCTCCCCGAAGTTCAAAAGAACGTGAGTAGAGATGTATCCCTTGTTACCTGTTTACGATTACGTTTCTGGTTTCTTTTGAAGTATTTTTCCCTCTCTTTTCACTTCCGGTTTCACTTTGCGTCTTGGTAGCATTATCATCTTGCTTGGAGGTGGTGTGTCTTACTCTGTAATTCTCTACCTTGAGTAGCTCTTTGGCCTTCTACAGGGTGAACATCATTTTAGGAAAGAAAAGAGCTGTTAGCATGAGTTATTAGCAAAACGTTTGGAAATCCAAAGGGAGTTAACAACTCCAGACGTATGTCGTATATTTCTTCATCCAATTCCTCATCTGAATTATGTTATTACAAAGAATGCGTGCAGACCTGTCTATGAACACTCATCACTGGAATGAATGAAAAACGTCGTCATTTCATTTCCATTAACAGAGCAAATATTAGTAAAGCAGAGATAGTCAACCAATCAATTACTTTTTTGTTAACTCTCAGGGTTTACTCACCAGATTGTTTTGTTGTCCCCCATCAGTTCGATTGAGATACTTTTTGGACTGTCGTTATTTTAATGATTTTTCCACGTTTTTTGCCCACTTTTGCTACTCGCATTTTTAAAACTATTTTCTTTTAATGCAATAATTTATACTTTCGGTCTTTTATTTACTTTATTCAATTTTATTTTGCCTTGCTTCTTTTCTTCTGCACTTGCTTTCTTTCTTCACCAGAGCCTCGATATGGTGTTTTTGGTTTGAGGTACGAGTCGAGTTAAGTATTAACAGTGAGGTCGATACGTACAAAAATATGATACAAAAATATGACATTAAATATCTCAACTAGTTTGACATGTAATATCAACAAACAAACGTAATTCTTCTTTCATTTTGTTCATCGTCGCTTCTGTCTTTCTTCCTTTCTTTCTTTTTGAATTCTTTTCTTCCTTTTTGTTTTCTTTTTCTTATTTTCCATCCCACCTTTTGACTTTACTTTTTAGTCTTTCTTTCTTTCTTTCTTTCTTTCTTTCTTTCTTTCTTTCTTTCTTTCTTTCTTTCCCCACTTCCTTCCTTGTGAGTTTCTTTCTTCCTTTTTCTTTGGTTTCTTTCTTTGTTTTTTTTCTTTTTCTTTCTTTCTTTTTTCATTCTTTCTTTCTTTCTTTCTTTCTTTTTTCCTTTCTCCCTTTTGAATTCCTTTCTTCCTTTTCCTTTTTATTTTCTTTCTTATTTTCATTCATTCATTCCTTTAGATTTTCTTTTTTCTTCCCTTTCTTTCTTTCGTTCTTTCTTATTTTAACTTTCTTTCTTCCATTTTTCTTTTCTTGCTGCTTTTCTTTCTTTCTTTTGTTTCTTTCTTTCTTTTCATCCTTTTCTCTTTCTCCTTTTCTTTTCTTTTCTTTTCTTTCTTTCTTTCATATATTTTCTTTCTTTATTTATTTATTTTCTTTCCCTCCTTTTGCATTTTTTCTTTCGTTTTCTATCTTTCTTTCTCGTGGTTTTAATTCCCACTAAATATTAGTTAACACATCATTACCTTAGACTGAATACATTAGTACGTATCTATCTATCTATCTATCTATCTATCTATCTATCTATCTATCTATCTATTCTGTTCTATTCTATAAGTGGTTTTTTATACAGTAAATGTTCAGCGTCCATCCACGCATCATTTAAAGTTATTGTCGGATGTAACTTGTAGCATCCTTTAGTTTATAACACTTTTTTCAGGAAATTAAATGTCACAGGTCTAATACCTATTATCTTTCTAGCTACTACTGATTGAAGTTTCCATGCAAGTCTTTTGTTTAAGGTGGTGTAGAAAGTCAACATCTTAATTACATCAGAATTTTGCCTTCTACTTACTAGTATTATCCATTCTTGTTGCTCGTAATTATTTACTACGGGCAAATCAGATGATCGGTCGTCTTCTTTGTCCAAAGATGACAATCGATCATCATTTTTATGCATCCATTCGCTTGAAGCCATTTTTAATCATTGGTATTATTGATTTTTCCCTTTAACCCATTAATGGCCGTCATCCCACAAATTGATTGATTCGTTTTTACGGTTTATCCTCCCTTTTCAGGTTATTTAAAGACAGAAAATATTTTTTGATCATAAGATTTTTTTTATTCTATTCATGGTGATATTATTGGTTTAGGGTTACAAGACTTACAAAGTGATCCACAGTTAAAGGATAAATTCTTTATTCTATAAAGTGGGGTATCAATTCTACATTGCAATCAATATATAAACTGATCCCTTACTTTGTGGCTACGTTAATTTCTATGCATTTATAATGCAATGAATGTAAATAAATCTAAAAGACAGAACTGCGTCGCTAATCAGTTTTTGGATTGATTCGTTTTTTATGGCTTATCTACACATTGCAGGTTATTTAAACCGAGAAGTTTTTTTTTTAGATTGTAATTTTTTTAGATAATAATGATTTAGTGAACCAATCTTAGTAATTAACCCATAGCTCGGAGAAAAAATGAATTCATACGTTTCCCAAGCGTATTTACGCGTAGATTAATAAAACGAACACAAAATTGGAATTAGGCTTCCTGAATAACAATCTCGAGCCATTATCCATTACATTAACCGCGCAACTAAGCTTAGAGTACCTGTTAATCACAAGCTCCTCACCCAAGTAGGTTCTGAACAGGTTCGACGCTGCCTGACTTCGGTGATCTTACCAGAACCGTTGTTTAAAAAAGATGTGGTCAAAGGCCATCCCCACCCACCAAAATGGGTCTATGAAGCAGGACTAATGTTCTTTATATTAAGTTCTACTTATCATGTAATTCCAATGAAGGAACTGCAATATTATCGGTCCTGAACTGGCATCTCAGTTTCAGTCAATTTTCCACCGACATAAGGTGGCTTTTCTATAAAAACAGCTTGCGATGGATAAACTGTCGTTTAAATCACACAAAAGTGGAAATAACACTTACATCCCATTTTAACAAATATATTTACCAAAATTACACAAAAGTATCTTGAAATACTAAAGAGTAAATTCCTTCAATTTGCTTTGACCACGGTCTACAGACGACTTCGCAAATTTCTGCAACTCTTCTGGACGATCTCCTTGTTTAAGATGGTGAATCCTGCCATAATCCTTGCTTTCATTTCATCTTTGGTGTTGAAACTGATCCCCACACATAATAATCAAGGGGGTTGCAGTCTGGGGAGTTAGGTTGCCAGATTTAAGGGCTGATGTGGTCGCAGAAATTGTCTGACAGCCATGACTGGGTTCTCTTGCATGTGTGGCATAGTGCAGTATCCTGCCCTCCAGCAGCCTCTCTCTTGACCCAGGACAACACTACCTTCTCAAAGCACTTGTTTTCTGAACTGCCCTACTTCCCAAATCCCCTGCACTCTCCTCAGATTAACACCCAAACACACTGAAGTGTTTGTATTGGAACTTCCGGCGCGAATGCCAATGATGACAGCCTGGCGTTTTCAAATTCCTGGTGGCGTCATGGTAACCAACTGACCTTACTATACTGTGAAGTCAAACAAAATCAAGAACAAACAACGCGCACGCACAAAATTAAAAATATAAACAGGCGACAATTTACCCATCGCACCCGTGATACTATGACCGCATGAATTTAAGCGTACTACAGAAATGGCTTTTAAGTTTTAATTCCTCTTAAACGAAATTGCGGTCTTAAACATATTAGAGAACCATATTTATCTTCCTTTAGCATGACTGATGCTATCCTCCCGGTGTGCAACTTATTGTGCTTTCTGGGTCTAATGTGTTCTATTGGCATAACGTAAGAAGATTATATTGAATTGATAGGTCTGTTACTAGAAAAAAATATTCACTGCGTCGTAAAAGGCAATTTTTTCTCGTTAGAATACATCTTGTATATTTATAAATACCATTCGTCCGTGCATTGAATATTGCTACTACATCTTGTCTGGTAATCTATTTCGAGATTCTTGACGAAATTCAAAGGACTGTAAACTTCCCAGTCCTGAGATGGTATCTCGGATTCAGTCACTCTCCCACGTCCCTAACGTCGCTTCCCTAATTTTTGTTTTCTATAAATATTTTCATGGCATTTGTCGTAATGAGTTTTCGTTCTTCCTACTTCGAAACTATGAATCTAAGCGAACTAATAGATTGGCACCTAGGCATTATCATTTTACTGTTGAATTCGCTAAATGCAAACGTAGGTCCTATTCTAATAGTTTCTTTTCTCACACTTCTCGCCTGTGGAAATCTCTTCCAGTTTCTTCATTCCAAGTCACCTAGAATCTTCACAAAATAAAATGCAAAATTAATCGCCAACTTCAGTCTTCCAATTAATATACTGCCTAACATTATCATGCCACTCTTTATCATCCTTCAGTGTCAGGTTACGACAACCAGAGTTTGTAAGTCAACACTAGCAACTTATTTATTACTTATGTCTTAGTGGCTTTACTGCCTTGCATGAGGTGAAATGATATATATATATATATATATATATATATATATATATATATATATATAATGAAAAAAACAGACCACTTTAAGGTACCATTACAATAATTTATTTCACCAAAATCCTTTTTTGAAGGACTCCGATCATCAGGTAACACTTCCAACAACGAAATGAAAGGAAAAATGGGATTAGAAATTGATGGGTAGTGTAATTTTGTAATTTAACAGGAGGTGATAGTTGTAGTTAACGAGACAAGGTAGATTATAGAGAGGGTAAATTTCATATTTCTCTTAAGCATGTTTTATATTGGGGTAGGAGGAGGACCTAATCGTGACCTATTTAGATGGTTAACTTAACGGAAATGATATATAGGAATGGGATGGTAGTGGAAAGAAAAGGAAAAATGGAAAGGAGAGAGAGATAGACAACAGTAATACAGATATATCTAAATGAGTGTTACGGCAAAGAGAGAGGGGGAGGAAGTGAATCGAAAAGGCTGTAATTTTGTTTTAACAAAATTATGTAAAAGATAGATTTCAATGCTTGATAGAAATTTAGATGTCTAAAAAAATGATGAATGTTATCAATTTAAACATTTAATTTTTTAAGTAAATAGTTTAGGGACTTAATATAAGTTAACTACTATTTTTATTAGCACATTAGAACATATTAAAGAAATATTTAAAATTGTAATAGTTTATTTACCCGACCAATTGTACTTTTCATAAAATTGTAAAAAATTTTGGTAACAATAACATCTATATTAGTTTTACTTTTAAATTTAATTAAATTTCGTAACTTATATATATATATATATATATATATATATATATATATATATATATATATATATATATATAATTATTTTCTCGGGGTACAAAATTTTATTATGGACATAAAAAACGGCAAGACGTGTTTTTACCATTCATGATTAAAAAAAAATTGACCCGCCGACCAGTTTCACTCTCACTCAACAGCGCTGAAACCAATGGAAGACCAAATATTACAATATAAAATATATAAACCGAGAAGCACGTGAAGAAATAAAGGTGGAACAGATCAGATGGAATTAATGTCAAGCCCTAACAGGCATTCCCTCTGTTTACAGAAGGAGGTCTGCTTGGACCTGACACAGATCGTTTCCAATACCTTTAAATGTAACACACAATGAGCATGACTAAGGATGGAAAATGAGTCAGTGCTGAAATTGGTCGCACAACTTGGATTGTTTATAAGGTGCTCAGCAATTGCTGGGCCGTATGTTCGTAATCTTGTCACCAGATTGGAACGTACCATTCCGTTTTTTTTTTTAATCATGAATGGTAAAAACTCGTCTTGCCGTTTATATATATATATATATATATATATATATATATATATATATAAATCGCTATATATATATATATATATATATATATATATATATATATATATATATATATATATATCTGTTAATCATGTAGGTCAGAACTGTATGGGACTTCTAATTTCATGGTTTTTGATGCATCTTTTCTGGTCCTCCTGCCATATATCTCGTGATTCTTGACTAAATACAAAGATGGATATATCATATCGACACTGAGCTAACTTCTCGACTTTAGCTACTTTTCCACAACTTTGACATGGTTTCCCTCTGTCTTTTCTATAGATATTTCCATGGCAATTGTCCTAATGAATTTTGGTCCTTTACACCACGGATCTAAGCTTATAGTAGATTGGCAGCTACACATTATCGTTTTACTTTTGAACGCGTTAAATGTAACCTTAGGTCCTATTCCAATAGCTTCTTTTTAGGACTGTGGAACTGACTTTCGTCTATTTGCCTGTCTGTCGCCCACGCTATTAAAATAAATCAATGACTATGATCCGTCTTCCTGAAATCTGTTCTTTTCAGTCTGTAACCCTTTTCGTTTTATTATCATTAACGTCTTGATTGGATGATTTGGGTTTTGTTTTGTTTTACGGTTTACCAACCTCAATGGGTTATTTAAGATTTTTATTGTTGCTAATATTTTTTTCCAAAATATATAGCTGGTAATTTTTTTTTCAAAAAATGTATTGTTGGTGATGTTTTTTTTTTTCCAAAATATATTGCTGGTAATATTTTTTTCAAACATGTATTGCTGGTAATAATTTTTCTTCAAAAATTCATTGCTGGTAATAATTTTTACAAAAATGTATTGCTGGGACTAAAAGCTATTTTTACATTTCATAGTTTTGACCCCCCTCTTTTTTTGGTGGGGGGTAACTATTTGCCTATAGCTAGGACCCTGACAGGTGGTACCACCTCGTGTCAGTGTGGATATGGTAACATCTGCAATTAAGAGGTGATTCAATATTCCTCAAAACCTCCTGATCAAAGGCTTTGCTGTCGGATGTAGTTTATCGTCTTACCCAGGACGCGAAGGATTTTTTTTTTAAATTGCAGTTAAAAATATAAATACTGAAACTTTAATTCATTACTTAATTACTAATTAATTTGTAGGTCACACGTTGTTTTATGACATTTTTTCTGGTATATTGTATATTTCAGACATCTACATCCGTACACAGAACACGCGCATACACATTCATCCATACGCGAACATTGGACAATAGCCTGAAGAATTAAGGAATGAGGTAGCATAGTAATTGGGAATTATGAGTCGATTGTTGCTAATTCAGAGCACCATCTGACTACATCAATAGAGAATTCCTCTTCTCATCCATTAGAAACCGCTTTCTGAGCACTGAATCCAGTGAATGCGCCATCGATCAAGCAGAAGAGCCTTATCGGTAACAAAATCCTACGAGTCTGGAGCGGACACAAATAGGGAAGCATTTCAAACCTAGTCAGGAATACGACAAGGAGGAAATATTAGTTTTAGTTCATTGAATCTAGACGATGCAATGCGCATTTCCAAACATATATATAAAGTCAACTGGTCATTTAAGCATTTCATGCCACGCCCCAAACGGATTTAACAATAGAAGACAACGATCTTGCTTTCCTTCCTGGGGCCAATGTACTGATGATAAGCAGAGTAGTACAGATGACATAGATATACATAGTTGGGAAAGAATGATGATAATCAACATCCCCTAACAAGAATTACAAAAAATAGGGCTCAAGATAAACCTTTCCAAAACAGAAATTATGATCTGGAATTGGAATGAAAGCAGTGACGGTACCTATCCTGAATCCCTCATAAAAATACAGTGTGTGGATTTAATAAATATGAAATACTTCAAATACGTCTGTATATGAATCAGTTATAACAAATTTAGTATAAGAGAATAGAAACTTAGATAGATTAGGCTATGCAACAGGTAGTTTCGCCCAACACCGCCAATTGCTACAAAGACCAAAACGACAACCGGAAAACTCGAGTCATATTCTGAAATAGTCTCGTCAAATCGAGACGTTTATAAAGAGATCACGCATTTAGAAATATCTAAACTATCAGCATCTAAGATCAATGGTTGACAAGTTTGGGGGCGAAGAGCACAAATCTTCGAACCTTGTAGACTGGCGCTACAGAATCACAAAGAAATAACTGTACCAAATAGAAATTGCATCATGTGAGAACGTCGAACAACAATTAAAAAGAATTTAAGACATAAAATGTTAGCGTTCCACACGACTTCAAGTAAAAGGTTAGGAAGGAAATCCCCATCAGTACTAGAATGAGCAATAACAGTTACTGGATTGAGAAACACATTTACCTGAAAAATTAAGAGAAGAATTTTATAAATTTCAACCGACAGCAATACAATCTCCTCGCTGGATAAAGAACGAACGTTTCTTATATATGTAAGGATTCGCGAACACACACGCACACACTGCAGCATATATATATATATATATATATAAATATATATATATATATATATATATATATATATATATATATATATATATATATATATATATATAATACCTATATTATTGTTTATTAGATCTTGAACTCTATCATCTCATGTCAAGTATCATGCCTGGCCTTTTCGCTTAATTGATGAATATTCATGAGGACTCGTATAGCAAAAATTTGCCTTGTTGAGTTCTCTCAGAGTACGAAACGCGTCGGCTAAGATAAATTTTTCTTTTTTCTTTATTCACGTTGTCCCTTTCTAGATATACTCGATCTGAAATTTATACACAACCACACACCCACACATGCATAGGTAAAACTTTGGTAGGTTTGTCTGGCTCTCTAGGTTTAACTAGGTTTACTCTACTCACTGTATTGAGCACTTAATTTAGTTATTTTGTTTTATCGCAACGGGTTTTTTTTTTCTTTGGGCTTTGGACTTGCATGCTAGACGATTATTTTCGGCTAACGTACATGTTCTTGGTTCTTTCTTTTTTTTTATATCATTTTTCACCTTTGGTATTGGCTTGTTTATTTGCAAATCAAGACACCGAATGTTTTCTGAGCGAGTATAGTTTTTTATACTTATAAGATTTCTACACATAATAATAATAATAATAATAATATATATATATATATATATATATATATATATATATATATATATATATATATATATATATAATTATTTAAAAAAATTTATAACATATTCACAAATATGTTATAAAATCACTTGAAAAGACACCATTTGCTTTAAACAAAATGGCTCTTATTTTGTAGTCATTTTATAACATATTTATGTTATAAATTTTTGAATAAATAATTATATCTGCTATCTACTTTATTGAGCACTGTTTTAAGAATAGTATTTGTTGGTTATTGGAATTCATTCCATATACACCAATCTTATACTTGGGTATATATATATATATATATATATATATATATAACAATAAAAATGCTACATATATATATATATATATATATATATATATATATATATATATATATATATATATATATATAATAAAAAAAATGCTATATATATATATATATATATATATATACGCAAACAGAGAAAGTGATAGATAGATAGACGGGAAGAGAGAGAGAGAGAGAGAGAGAGAGAGAGAGAGAGAGAGAGAGAACAATATACTAAAAGTCAATAGATGAATAATATCTATTAGAATATTGTTTCGATTCCTTTTGCGATAGTGTGGATGCTTACAGATAGCACAGAATGGACGAAAAACAGGGAAACATAAGCATTTTCACTATACTGTATAGATGACCAGGTATTTTCATTTGATGCCTGACTGATTCTTCTTCCTGATCTATCTATCTATCTATCTATCTATCTATCTATCTATCTATCTATCTATCTATCCCAGTCTGTTCCTTATCTATCTATCTATCTATCTGAGCATCTCTCTTACTCTTTCATTGTCTCTTCATATCATTCTCTAAATTCGACCGCCTCACTGATATTTATCATCACGACCCTCTTATTGTACTTGTTCCTCCTCACTTTTGGCAAATCCAATGGCATCAACCAGCCAACCAACCACCCAGCCAGCCTACAAACAAACCAACAAACATATCTCCTCTATCCTACCACTTGTCAAGCCAACCAACAACAAATGATTTCACATGGCCGGCAGGGAGTTTTCTTTCCCTTTTCACGTCGATCTCTAAAAATGAATAAAAAAAAATAGGAAGGCGTATCAAACAAAAATATGAGAGAGAAAAGGATAGACATCCTACCCACAAAAACATACATAGACAAAATATATCAATAATAATAATAATAATAATAATAATAATGGTTTTACATATTTGTTTATTTAAAAAAATTGGTAATGTTGACTGTTATCCTCATTTTTTTGTTTTTCTTATTAAACGGGAAAATCCCAAGATGGCCTTTTTTTTTTTTGGTTAAATTCTCTCTCTTTCTCAACTGTGTTTTTAATATGTTTTTATCTATTTTTTTACCATCTTCCCTCTTGATTTTAGCCTCGAGCCCCTGGAAGCGAAGCCATGTTCCATTGTTGTTTGTCAATGTTCTGCTAACGCCGAGAGAGGTGTACATTTTTTGTGTGTTTTGTTTTTGGAGGGTGTTATCCCTCCATTTTCTTCTATCTTTTTTTGTTGCTTGTTTTTTTTTTCTCTCTCCTTTTTGTTGTTGCTTTCTGCAAAATCGAACAACTGCCGGAATCACAATGAAAACGTCGAAGTTGTTTGGTCACTTGAAGAACAACTCTCTTTCCTTTCTCTCTTACAGTCACTTTCTTCCATCTCTAACTACTTCACTCTCTACAATTCTGTGAATCACACCCGCTTTCCAATTCTCTCTCTCTCTCATTCTCCATATCTATTTGCCTTCTTTTTTTCAACATTCTTTTTCTTCTCTCTCTCTCGATATTTTTTTGTCTCTACCATTACTCACTGTTATGGTTTATTTAATAAAGTGTCAGGCTCTAATGAGGATTGAAATTTCTACAGTAATGAAAATATCTATAAGTACTACACTCTCTATATATTTTGAAAATTGCTGTATGCATTTACGCTTAAGAAAATTATATTTGTTTCATTTTCTGTAACTATGCCCACCATAGTCCCCGTAGTCAAACTAGTAAAAGCGCTGTCACGGGAACGATAAGTTCCAACTACACAAGATTTATCTATTATATATATATATATATATATATATATATATATATATATATATATATATATATATATATATATTTGTGTGTGTTTGTGTGTGTATATATCATTCTGCTCATATCTATCTATCTATCTATCTATCTATCTATATATATATATATATATATATATCATTCTTCTCATATCTACGTATCTATCAATTTATCTATTTCCTTCTCTTAGTCTGTTCATTCATCTATTAGTTGGTTCAAATTATTAATCTATATATCTATTTATCTACACTTCTACTTATCTATGTAAATATTTATCAATCAGTCGTTTCATATCTATATATCTTTCTCGATCTTTCTTTTTCTTTCTCTCTCTCTCTCTCTCTCTCTCTCTCTCTATATATATATATATATATATATATATATATATATATGTTTGTGTGTGTAAGTGTCTGTGTGTCAGTGTGTTCCTATGCATTTATAAAGTTCCTTAAAAATGAATGTAAGTTCTTTGTTTATGATTATTTAATTTCTTTTTTCGATACTTATTCATGTTTACATGTAAATTGTCCATTGTATGATTCCCTTCGGTTTACATAACCCATTATCAAAGAGATCGCTCGTGTTATCATGATTAAAATAGTCAATGATGAATTAAAAAAAGTGAATAAACATCACTAAATAAATATCCAAAAACTTGCATCTGGATCCACAATTATTTGCACCCAATATCCGCTAGAATGATTCGAAATATAGCCGTTAACGCCAACCAAAATAACCGTTAGAACAATACAATAGACTACCGAAGATTAAATACAATGCATTACTGGACTGTCTATATAAAACGTCGAGCAAAATCGCATCGTACATAAACTTAGAATTGCGTTTAAGCATGAAACAGACTGTCACTTATGGGTTTTGACCTCAATGCCCACTTTATATTTACATACGATCTAAGCCTGATAATGAGCGCTTTAACTCATGAATATAGCATACATTAAAACTATATTTTATAATATCTATCTATCTATCTATCTATCTCTCTCTCTCTCTCTCTCTCTATATATATATATATATATATATATATATATCAGAACAATATTAGGAAAATGAATGAAAAGGTAGAAAAAATTTGTGCGACGCTTTTCCTCATTTAGAAATGTCCTAAATGGCGAAACGTATTACACGAATTTATTTCCCCCTTTTTACATACATAGAAAACAAAAAAATATTAATACTGTTATCAAGCATAGTAAAGCTATTTTTGTCAAAAGTACCGATAAGTGATTGAAAAATTACGAAATTCTATGTAATCCTCAGTATTTTAAAATCAATTTTGAATTATGTGTGTGTGTGAATAAAAATGACTAATTCTGTAAATATGGAGGTACATACACGACATTACCAGAAATTACA
>CAHIKZ030004391.1:3087500-3095000 GCA_903632075.3 Acanthosepion pharaonis | reverse complement strand
TATAAGGTATTACACACACACACATATATATATATATATGTATGTGTGTGTGTGTATCTTTTTTTATAAGTCTTAATAAAGACGACAGACAAAGACAAGGTACTGTGATTAAGCTTTTTATTTAGTTTTTCTCGTGTGTTCTTTTCTGGATATAAATCATGTAAAAATATCCCCATCCACAAGTGAAAAAAAATAACGGAAGGGTCAATAATAATAATAAAAAAAGCCATCACTCAATAAAATCACGGTTAAAATCTGCTGAGATACACATATAAAAAAATAAAAATAAAAATCCTATTTGCTAATGGCTAACAGAATAGCCGAAAGCCCTCGGATATATAGATCATTTGGACGAGTTTTAGACATTTTATGTCCATGCAACGAAACACAATGAAAATTAAATAAAAACTTAACCGCAGTACCTTGTCAACCGTCTTTAATGAAACTTGTATGATTACTGCCCAAAGACATAATTACATAGTAGGCGTCCGTTTATCTCGCGACATGAAGGTAGCCGAAAAGATGTCAGTATTGACAGCCAACTGTTTTCGGGACTCCATCCTGAGTTTTCTGTCTGGATTAACTTCTATAGCCTTTTCCGTCTTTGGATATAACCACACGGAACTGGAGACTTAAAATCAGTTTTTTTTTTCTTCCCCTACATGGGCTGCATTGCTGTGCTGTTGAGGTCCTTCTAGCCAAATCACCTGGTTACGAGGCGACTGTTGTCTGCCTTAGCCCATTTTCTTGGAACGGAATAAAAATTGCAATATGAGCTCTGGTAAAAACAAGAAATGATAACAGCAAAAATTGCAATATGAACACTGATAAAAAAATGTTGCTGAAGACATTAGGTTTATAATACCCAGAAATTAATATACAGATGTCCTCAAGGACACATGGCACAGTGGACAAAGGTGTTAGTTAGATCCAGTGACAGGACCCAAAGAGTGTGAGTTCAATAGTCGGTTAACTCCATGGCACATGGAACTAGAAGATTCTACCTCAGTGAGCGAAATAAAGGGTTCATTCCAATCACTTGAAGAAGGACGGAGAAGGACGACCGAAACCTTGTAATAAATATGGCGACAAAGATGAAGACAATAATCCGAATAATGTAAATAGTGTACATAATACCTCATCTCTGAAATATAGACAGAAACTATCAATTGTTAAAAAATGAACGGGAATAGAAAATATAAAGCTGATAAATTTTAAATTTAGTTCAGCAAAAACAGAAAATAAACATAAGCCAAACGATCTTCAGGTTAGTTGTATAAAAAAGCTGAAAGAATTTTTTTAAACATTTCAGCCCAAGTAAGGCGGGAAGGCATGCAAGGTGTTACAGACTCAGGCGAGAAAAACCTTCTGGATCGACACACAGAAACAACTTTCCTTATGATAGATTAAATAATACATATATAACTTCAAATAAATATAATGATCATATTATATAGAATAAATAAAATAAAATAAATAATAACAAAATTTTTTTTAATTATTAGATTACTTTAAGTAACATTTACGTTTTTCTTTTAAAAATAAATCCGTTAATATTTTGGTGATTCGACAAAACATGAGTTCAGAACCCAATTATATATATATATATATATATATATATATATATATATATATATATATATATATTTTTTATTTAAAAATATTTTACACCGCGATACAGAAAGTTCTGTTTCGGAAATTAAATGTCTTCCATTATCAAGCGATATTGGGTAACTTTGGATGAAAATGATTTACAGAATGGTATTTTATTTAAGAGTTAAGGTGGGAGAAAAAAGATTTCAACATTTTTTTTGGGTATGTCTACTTTGACCAATGAAAACAAAGATCAAAGCTAAAGTAGAAAAGTGAAAAAATGTAGGTTAGAGGTTAGGGTGGGTGTGTCATTCAAACTTGTCTAGATGAGTTGTCATTTTTTGACATGTCACCAATTACATTCGTCTAAGAATAGTTACAATGAATTAGTTAAAATCAGATGGATGTATATCCAACCAAAGGTTAATTTTAGGACTTTACTTTTTAAAAATTATTATTGTTTAGAACTATCTTAAAAGTGCTTCTAATATGATTACATCAATTTTATATAGTATATCATCTTAATACTAAATATTCAATAGACATGGCAATATTAAAATTAAAACCAAGGAATTAAATAAATATTATATGTACTATTATATATAATAAAATAATGGATATATAATTGTAACATTTAGAAAAATTCTATTAACCATATTTTAACGCAAAAATTGTATAATGCCTACATATTACAGTTAGTTCATTTCGTTGATTTAATAGAT
This sequence comes from Acanthosepion pharaonis, assembly GCA_903632075.3. Lineage (NCBI taxonomy): Eukaryota > Metazoa > Mollusca > Cephalopoda > Sepiida > Sepiidae > Acanthosepion > Acanthosepion pharaonis. The sequence goes on along the minus strand of CAHIKZ030004391.1, from coordinate 3,092,685 downwards.
CACTATTTTTAGGAAACTTAATAGTATATAGCTTTTCATCTAGACACAGGGGATATGGGTCATTTAATGACTTACAAATTCTAGTTTGTTTTGATTTTTAATATTTTCCATTACATAGATATAAGCTGTGTAAACGTAGGAATCAGTATTGGACGATGGTTATCAGTTTTACATCACAAGTGATCTGATAAATGATGTTGATTCTTCTGTTCTCGTCTACATACATGTAAAAAAAAAAGTCCGGTGAATGGTGTTGATTCCTTTATCCACATCTATATACATGTAAAAGTCTTTGACTTTTAGGACTTCATCGGATCAAAGTGATGTTGACATTGATGGATCATGATTACATTGAAAATAATTGTTAGAAAACAAATATTTAAAAAAATGTATTCGAATTGTAAGTTATTTGAATGAAACTTAATCGAGAGGACAATTATACTAAATGCTAATTATCAGAAATGCAAAATTCGTTATTGCAATAAAAATGTAAAAATTAAAAGATGAAATACACAGTTAATAATTATTCGAAATACAAATATCGTCAATAAAGCAATTTAGTAGGAAAAAATCCTTATAACCTTAAGTTATATGATAATGCAGACAAATAGTCAACTACTGAAGAGTATTCGTTAAAGGATGCGACTAGTTTTTTTAAGTTTTCCATTAACTTCGCCGTATTTCTTGGCGCTGTTGATATTTTGGCAGTCTGCTCTTACTCTTGCAATATGAAATTCTTGCAAGTTCTATTTTCTTTTAAGAACGTCTAAGAATTTCCATATTTTGGGATGCTTGGATGACGCTTGCTGCAAAAAAATAAGAAACCCTATGCCATCCTCCAAGGGTGTTGTTAGTTCTACGTAAATCAGCATTGACTCTCTTAAACCAAGGCCACATGTGTATTCCGAATAATTATCATTTAGCATAAATGTCTTTCCGATTAATTTTCATTCCAAAAATTTACAATTCGAATATTTTTTTTCGAAAAATTGTTTTCGAACAATTTTCTCGATACGCGTTGATGTCACTGCACATGCGCACAAACGGTGCTTAAACTTAATTTTCTATGTTTTTTTTTTATTTGTGTTGAGATAATCTTTTTTTTTTCTTTTTGTTCATGTTTCCATTATTTTGTTATTACATTTTGACAATAGAAAATCTGCCAAGAAAGGCGAAACATTTTGAGAACCTTGATGCTAATTTACTGTGGATGTTCTAACAATTAAAACACTTTCTATACATTTTCGTTTTAGTAAATTGGGTTAATTTGCAGTATATGCATCAAAATCCCACAGTAATGAAAATGTTCCATTATGGTGTGAAATTGCCTGATTATTTCGAAAATGACGCTGAAAGATTGAGCTTTGTTACCGTTTAGAAGTTATGGGCAATGTAAGTTCGCATTTTTTGCGTCGCGTCGCGTCGACAGAACGGCCGCCATTACTGGCTGTGTTTACTTACGTTTTCCTCGAGTAATCATGCGCGGAAGCTTCACTTGTTTTGATTACAGCGCAGTGCGCTAACTTTACAATGAATGTATATATTTTTTAAAAATTGCGTCGTGAAAGTTTCCTTAAAATCAGAAAATTAAAATAAAATAAAAATTACGTGCCTAAAAGGTGAAAAAAAATTTCAACGATGTTTTTTTTGGGCGGGGGGGCATTGTATTTATTCAGAAAAGCTTTCAATCGTTTCTCTAACAAATTTAATCCAATTTGTTAAAAAAAATCATTATTTAATAAAGCTTCACTTCTTCAAAGAAACAAAACTTCCAATTGGAATAAAGGAATTTATACAAATTAAAAAAAATATATTTATTCAAGGCTCCAAAAAATAAAGTGCATTTTAAAATAACTTACGCGAAAATTGCGCAGTAATCAAGACGAATTAGAAGATACAAAAAGCAGTAAAAAGGCTGTTAACTAAATAAGCTTCCGCACATTTCTGCTCGAGATGAACGTATGTAAGCAACTCCAGTAATGGCGACCGGACAACGCGAAAGAGATCGAACTTACAATGTCGATAAATCCTAAACGGCAATAGAGCGCAAACTTTTATTGTCATTTTCGAAATAATCAGTCAATTACATACCATAATGGAACATTTTTATTATCGTGGACTTTTGGTGCTTATACTACAAATTAACCGTAAATAGTTTTCACTTTTAATTAAAGTAGCATATTTTCAATTAAAAGAAAGCTCAGACTCATTAAGGCGAGCAACGAATGCAATTTAATGTGTTTGTTTTGTGTTCGTACAATCATTTATTTAAATGTTTCGAGGATTCTCCTATTTATGGAAATTGTGACATGTAACAGAGTAAATTCCTCCTTCAAGTCTTTACTTAAATTTATTCCTTTTTTAACTAGAACCCCTGCGGTACACACACACACACACACACACACACACACACACACACACACACATATATATATATATATATATATATATATATATATATATATATATATATATATATATATATATATAGCCATCTATTTCTCATTTCCAAACACAACAGTCTGCCACGAAGGCTAACCAAACCGTATGACTGATCCCTGCTCAATCCGCAAAGTCGTGCTATTGCTGAGGAAAATATGTATATTTAATAATATATTCTTTATAGCTCTGTTAGCACTATTTTATTAACAACAGCACTCAATGTGCGATATTATATATATATATATATATATATATATATATATATATATATAAAATTTAAAACTAAAATGTTGTATTGCAGGCCATGATAAGTTTAAAATAAAACACACACTTATCATGGCCTGCAATACAACATTTCTAGTTTTTAATGCCTTAAAACGCTTTTGTACCGTTTCAAACCTATTTAAATATATATATATATATATATATATATATATATATATATATATATATATATATATATATATATATATAAGGAGTAAATACATTCGTCTATCATACACCCCTACCTGGGATTTTTTGAGCAGGAGTAGATGTTTATCTCATATTTCCTGTTTAAGTTTGGGTTTCCGGTTCTTCTAAAGTTCACATCAAGTCTACACTCCACGTCCCGCCTATACTCTTAAATTTTAATTTACTATTTATTTTTTTCTCAATAGGCGTAGGTAGGTCCGCCTATCGCCTAGATCGCACCCATCACCGGTCTTTTTAACGGTAGAGACTTGTCCCTTGCTTCCTGTTTACGACTGTTTGACCGGCACCCTTTTATATATATATATATATATATATATATATATATATATATATATATGTTCAGAGGAAAAAATAGCAATAATTAGTTTTAAAAAACAAAGTAAATTCTTAAACAAGAAAACTGAAATAATTTGTAAAGTTAAGCATTTACTTTGCTAACCAGGCACTACTTAAAAATAAACAAATAAATATAGCATAATGTGCCTATGTCCGCGTGTTTATATGTGTATATACACGTACGTGTATACATACATGCATGTATGTGCGCGTGTGCGCAAGCGTATAAATGCACACATAAATATGCACACAAATTGAAACAATAATAAAAATTTAATTATAAACCTAACCACTTACAATTAATATTTAAGATACCACCAAACCAAATAAGAAAACAAAATAGCCACGTGAAGACATAAAAATATTTATAATTTAAGCATTATTATCAATTATTTATGTAAAAACCTGAAATACAACATTGCGAGGTCAAGAAAAGACTATAACGCTCAAAAATCAAAAACGATAACAATTCTTGAGAAAATAAAACGGATATAAATAGTTACAAATGGCTACAATTGAAAGAAAACAGAAAATGGAAAACAACGAAAAAGCGAAAAATGAGTGTAATGTGGGAAAAATCAAGAAAATAACAAATAATCACGACACCTTACACGTACGTACATCCGTTAATACGTTATACGGACGCACACCCGCACAGACGGGCGCATGGCAGCACGCGCACAAGCGCACACACACACACACAAATACGAAAATGATTACACTAATGATAAGTGAATAAAAAAGAAAAATCGAGAAATATAAGCAGTCACTTGCTGATATATATATATATATATATATATATATATATATATATATATATATATAGGTGCAGAGAAACGGAAATCGGTATATAGACAGACAGATAATTTATTCTGCCTTCAGCCTTTTTTACTTGTATATTACTACCTTTTATTTCTCGTTAATTTCCAACACAGACGTGAAGTTCGGAGAAATCTATATTTATCGCTTGTGTCAACCCGAGTTGACCTTTCAGCATTTCTGACCACAGGAAATAATAATCACCGGGCAAATGTATTTCCTGATCGTCTGCATTGTAGCATAATATTACACCAAAAGTACGTGACATCTTTAGATATCATCATATGTGGCATCCGTCGGTCTTGAGAGACCCCATGGATCTGAGCCCAAATGTGCTATTTATTTGTTATGGCTGTAAAGGCCCACACGGGAGTCGCAGTCTCCATTGTAACGAATGCATGTGAAGACGCTCTCCCCCGATGTCGCTTTATATTTCCGCCAGGAACGCTTCTCCTCGGCGGCATGCCTTCGTTTCTCCTCTTCTTGTTCCAGCCCTAAATGTAAATCACGCCTCCAGCGCAAGTGATTTTTGGCAACATTTTCCCACCTTTCAATGTCCATGTCCATCGCGTCATGTCCCGTTTCATAATAATTACTAATAAAACTATATGGTATATAAATTGAAATATATAGCATAATGTTCTATAAAAATCTATTACGATTAAGTCAAACTAGGCAAATCCTCGTCTTACGAAGAAATTATCTTAATATCATGTCATCCCATAAGTTCTGTCCGAATTTTAAGTTTTTGTTAAAATGAACGAAATTTAAAGAGTATTTTATGATGTCTAATGGAGCTGAACATTATTTTTATGTTTAGATGCATTTAAACTGATCAAATTTTATTTCAGAGAACAATAAAATTAAATTTTGTTTGATTAAAACCCTGCTAACATAGAAGTACCCAAGAATCATTTGAGGCACATAATACTTTATGAGTTCAAGAAAGGAATCTGAGCAGCCTAAGGGGCTAGAAACATTCACTCAGTTTATGGAGAGGAATGTTTAAATAAAAGAACTTGCAAAATTCAGAGGTGGAGATTTCACCCTTGAAGATGAAGATCAAACCGGACGTCCAGTTGAGTTTGATGAAAAGCTTCTTGAAGTATCCCTT
>CAHIKZ030004391.1:3045000-3082500 GCA_903632075.3 Acanthosepion pharaonis | reverse complement strand
TCAGCGTTCTGTTTAAATATGATCACGTAGTCGTCTCGTGGGCGATGTTGTTAAGACGTATTCGAAGATGATTTCCAAAATTAAAATATCAAAAAGTCGATTGAAAATTTTTTATAAAAAGTTAAAGAAATCTCTTCCGTTGATGTTGGAATACGTAGTGAAACAATTGGTTCTTATATTTTCAACAAGCTTGAAAGTCCTTCCCCGTTACAATGCAAATCCAAAAATGATTTCAAAAACGATGCAACAGTTCTAAAAACAGTTCGATAAAAAATTCCATTCCTTACTTGATCTATTATTCTCGTCCAAGCTTGAAATCTTCCACGTTATAAAGTAAATTCAGGTTTGTATTTTCAGTAGACGGTATGTGTAAGCAAATATATGGATATAAATACGACAGTATGACAGAAAAACAAAATTCTGAATATGCATTATTAATGTTAAAAATAAAAGTTCGGACGTTTCGGTCTATTAAGACCATCTTCATGACATTTTCATTTAAACATAATTAACATTATAACTTATAACAATTTAACACAAAAGACGATGGACATAAGAGCCCAACTAATTCAAACAGATAACTGAAATTTTATACAGATCAGCGTTCTGTTTAAATATGATCACGTAGTCGTCTTAACAACATCGCCCACGAGACGACTACGTGATTTGTATTGTAACGGGAAGGACTTGCTTGTTGAAGATATAAGAACCAATTGTTTCACTACGTATTCCAACATCAACGGAAGAGATTTTTTTAACTTTTTATAAAAATTTTTCAATCGACTTTTTTGATATTTTAATTTGAAATCATCTTCGAATACGTCTTAACAACATCGCCCACGAGACGACTACGTGATCATATTTAAACAGAACGCTGATCTGTATAAAATTTCAGTTATCTGTTTGAATTGAAGGGCTCTTATGTCCATCGTCTTTTTGTGTTAAATTGTTATAAGTTATAATGTTAATTATGTTTAAATGAAAATGTCCATGAAGATGGTCTTAAATAGACCGAAACGTCCGACGTCGACTTTATTTTAACATTAATAATGCATATTCAGAATTTTGTTTTTTCTGTATTTTTTTCTTTCATATTGTCGGATTTATATCCATATATTTGCTTATATATATATATATATATATATATATATATATATATATATATATATATATATATATATATTATATATATATATATATATATATATATATATATATATATATATATATATATATATATATATATATATATATATATATATATATATATATATATATATATATATATATATATATATATATATATATATATATATATATATATACTGGCGGTATTAAATGTGCATGTTTGCTTTTGGTGAATTAATACTGGCGACAGTGCCACAGATTGACTTCCAGAGAGAGACCAACTGGAAATATTATTGTGAGGTGCCTGCTCTGGTTGCTGTACCTGCCTTATTGCACTAAATACCGGGGGGGGCGGTTGTAATACCGATAACACCGCTTACCCCTATTTTCTCACTGAAACCATGTCCTGTCTGTTCCGCTCTTTCGAACCGGTTAAAAAGGAATAGTTCATAATTTATTAAGGATTGACAGGGCGTAACGGTCATGCTAACTAACGCAGGTGGCGTGGAAGCACAAATATAATAAGATGGGAAGAAGAAGAAGAAGAAGAAGAAAAAGAAGAAGACGACGACGAAGACGTAGTTGTTAAAGAAACAAGGGAATTCATTTTAATATGGTGTTTCAATTAGCCTCGTATTATTTGCCATTATGAACGCTATCCTCGCTTTGAAAAAGAACAAAAATGAATTGTTGCATAAAACACTTGAAACAATTCTCAGTGCAGTTTTTAATTCTTTGTTTTATGACGGACATTTTAATTCCTTCTCATGAATTATTTACAAATATGTCGGCATTGCATTTTTTAAATGTTGAATTTAAATTCAGGGCGAAAATATTCGTCGCTATTTGTTCATTAAATATGAATAAACAAATGCATTAAGCAAACTGCTCTCTATAACTTGGGAGTAATATGGCTGAATACAATTAAATATTTCCTAAAATAAAAGAAATTACAGAAACAAATATAAATACAAGGGGAAATGCGCAAATGTAAACAGAGAAAATATTAATATTTGGTTTTGTTTTATTTTTGAAGTTGATGGGGAGGGAAATGAATGACTTCACAGATAAATAGCACACTTTCGAAATTGTGGAATCTTTTACTTCAATATATACAAATGTAGATAAGACAGATTTCATATCTCAAAATATGCAAAGAAAGCAATTATATATATATATATATATATATATATATATATATATATATATATATATATATATATATATACATACAGACGGATAGATATGTATTGATGTAGATGGATGTGAAATGACACAGATAGATAAATAGGTAGAAAAATATTAATTCACATATATACTGACATAGATATATAGACAGATATAGATGGATTAAGATAAACAGACAATGAAAGTTATAAACTGTAAGAGATATATTGGTAGAAGGTTAGGAATTGAGATAGATAGATAGATAGATAGATAGATAGATAGATAGATAGATCTGTATGAATTGAGATAGATGGAACTGTATAAATTGGGATAGATATTCCTTGATCTATCCTATCGATCGATCTATCTTTCTCTCTCTCTCTCTCTCTTTCTCCCCCCTCTCTATATATACATATACATACATACATACATATATATATATATATATATATATATATATATATATATATATATATATATGTATATATGTATGTAAGAGGAGCGTTCAATATATATATGTAAGAGGGGCGTTCAAAAATTGGTAAGCCTCAACCAGAATGACTTGGAGAAACAAAACAGTTCTTTCACTATTTTTTAGTGTAGTCCCCCTTGACATCTACGCTTAAGCATTGCAAACAGGAAGAATTCAGATGGAGCTAAGTCTGGTGAGTGAGGTGAATGTGGTAGCAATTCAAAGCCAAAGTTGGAAACTTCAGCTCCTGCAACCTGAGCTATGTGGACGGGGGCGTTTTCCTGGAGCAAGAGCACACCTGCTTTCAGTTTCCCTCTGCGTTTCGACTTGATTGCTTCCTTCAGTTTTTTTTAATTCTGATGCTGTCCGTTAATAGTTTTTTTTTCTTTTTCCAGGTAGTCTACCACGATTACACCTTCAGAATTCCTAAAAACAGACGCCGTCACATTGCAAAGAAACTCTGCCTGCATGAACTTCTTCGTAGGTAGCGAACCAGACTGTTTTTTTTTTATTCGGGTTCCAAGAGGAGAACCTAAGTTTCATCTTGAGTTAGTTATCTGCCTTGGAATTTCTCAGGGTCAGCTTGGAAGCGAGTCAAAGTCTCCTGGAAATGTCAATCTTTTTCAGCTCGCCGACAGCTTGCTTATATACACGATCTCAGTTAGAACAACATGGACCGAATCAAAGCTAACGGCTCCGGACTGAGATATCTGCTTGACAGGAAGACGTCTCTTATTCAAAATGGCACCAACTTGTTCATCAGTGGTTGAGGTTTCGGTGCGACCTTACGAGAGTCATCTAAACTACCACTACCCGCTTGAATTCCACAGCCTACCTCTTCTCAGTTGCATAGGAAGGGGAGTCCCCAGGTTGTGTCTATACCATGTCCTCATAGATATCTTTGGGTGTCATACCTTTCATTTGCAGATATTTTAGAACTGATCTAGCCTCAGTTTTGTCCATGTTTAGCTTTGTTGCACACCTCACACCTTTGTATGAACCTCACCTGCACAGAAATTAAGACAGACATCTTAATTAGTGTTTTCTACTTTTACAAGAAGTGAAAGTGTGTTTTTCAGAATCATGTCCGCAAATGTTCAAACTGATGACAATTATTGTCCAGAAAACGCTGATGACGCGCACCAAGGGATTCGCAAACGACACGAAACAGATCATTAATAATATCGCGACATTGTCTTTCAATTTCCAATTTCATCAATTGTTCCTGGTTTGGTGCGATAAACATTGTCTTTGAGATATCCCCACAAAAAGAAGTCCATGGGCGTGAGGTCTGGGGAGCGCGCAGGGTATTCAATGGTACCCCTTCGTCCAATCCATGTGTCTAGAAAAGCTGCATCGAGGTAAGCTCGTACATCGCGATGGTAGTGGGGAGGTACTCCATCTTGCTGAAAGTAAATCTGGCCGTCATCACCAAACATCTCTGAAAATTGTGGACCGACAAACTCCTGAAGCAAGTTGAGGTAACTCTCCCCAGTGACAGTTCCGTTAAAAAAAAATAGTCCTATGATGCCCAATGCGGATATCCCACACCACCCTGTTACTCCTGATAAGTTTACATAGTGTTCAAGTGTTACATGAGTATTTATAGGACTCCAGTACGTGCAATTATGGCGATTAATGGAGCCATTTAATTTAAAGGTTGCCTCATCGCTCCACACAATTTGGTGTGGAAACCCTGCATCTTCTGCCAGGTACCATTGAACTCTCCGGTCAGGATCGTCTTCATTGAGAGCATGGATTAGTGTTGGAATATAGCATTTCCAGTGCAGACGCTTCATGATGCGATAGGACGCTATCTTTTGAGATGTGGGTTTCCCGACCAGTTTGTCGAAGTGATTTCTGTGGTGATCAAAGGAATGTTTCCTGCAGCTGCTTCTTCTTTTCCAGGGCTCCTGGATGTCCGTGGTCGTCCAGAACGTTTCTTGTTGACGTTCTGAACGGTTCCCTCTGCTTCAAATTTGTCTCTGATGCGAGCAATGGTCCGGCGCATTGGTGGCGTTTTTGCGAATTCCCTTCTGAATCGTCTTTGCACTTCAATGGCGTTTTCGGTCTTCCAGTAACATTTCAGGACAAACTTCCTCTCTTCCAAACTAAGTTGTTTTCTTGCCATGCTGTGATTAATTAATTACACCTGCATAAAAAGCAAAAAGAGCATCTTAGAGACAATTAAAGTGTGAGTAAATTTTTTGAGTCATCCTACATATATATATATATATATATATATATATATATATATAACTTCGACTCTGAGCTTGGATTCTAGTCGATTGTTTTCCCTTGATTACACACACATATATATATATATATATATATATATATATATATATATGTGTGTGTGTGTGTGTGTGTGTGTGTGTGTGTGTGTATATATGTGTGTGTGTGTGTTTATTTATAGTCAGTATCTATAAAAACGCCCCATAACATGTGTCTCATATAGCTTGTGACAACTAAGTAAAGCTCCAAGCGGGAGAATAGACAAAGGTGGACCACAGGCGCCTCATAACCTGAAGCTTCAAAGATAGTTCATCTAGGCGAAGGAAAACTCTGATTTTAAATTCAACGCTGCCTTGTGGTAATGTCCAAACATAGCAAAAACTAATACCCCGGTTGACATCGGGGTATGTACACTGGATAGGACATGACGTTCCTCTATTATCGCTCAGTCCTGTTCTCTGGGGCGTGCACAGAATTTTTGACCACTGAGATCATTACCGAGATAAAAGCATATATATATATATATATATATATATATATATATATATATATATATATATATATATATAAAAAGGCTTAAACACTAATATTCCATGGTCATAATTTATTCCATTGGAATCGTAAATACGATCCAAATCATCAGACCTACAAATTCAAAATGAAAACAGAAAAAAACAACTCCGGAAATCAAAAACAGAATTTAGAGAAAGGGCATGAGGATGAGTGACAGAGAGAATTTTTGGAGATGCGGGTGGGTGGATTTAAAAGAGGAGAGAAAGAAAGTCGACGGATGTCTAATACAAAAGATACATTTCGTGGTGACATATACACACCACAGACAATTCGGATAGGAAGGGAAAAAAAAAAAAAAGGGGGAAAGGGTGGGGAGAGGGATGGGACGAAGGAAAATAAAAAATTGTGTTTACTTAAAATTTAAAATCAAATAAATATATGAAGATGAATATAACGATTGTCTCATTTCGCAAGGACCAAATATTTCTATGTTCAAAACACATACTAATGCACACACAAAAAAAAAAAACATATACAAGTAGGTACATACACTTAGGTATGTACACACACACACACCCAGACATACGTGTACATGCACATACATACACACATACACACATATACATACATATACATACACATATACATATACATACATATACATATATACATATATATATATATACATACATACATATATATATATATAGTAGTAGTAGTAGTAATATATGTATATGAATACAGATCAAATATGGATCGATATCCGAAAGAATGAGTGGATAAAGAATAGGAAATGTGTCATGTTTCGCATTTATTAAAGCTTCATTAGGGACTGAGTTATGGAAAAAGTTTGAGGTATTTTTATATTGTTTGATTTTCATTGGTTAAGCAGACTTCACGAGTATTTGCCTTGTCAAACAACGTTTGTGCGTATAATTTATGTGTGTAAGCGTATTGTAGTTCTATTTTATCTATGCGGGATTCGATGATATATATGTGTGTATGTATGCGTGTATTTAGTAGGCATTATTTATGCTTAGAGGACGTTAGCTTCTTAAAGAATGGATTTAATAAATGTTGTTGTTGCAATATAATGTTTTGACGTATGATATTTTCTAAAATATTTATCAGGATTTAATCAAAATTTTTTCGAAGTACAGAATTATGGTGGAATTTATAAATCAAAGATATATTTGCTTGTGTTCCTCTGTATTACGAGCGTTTAAAGGAATGTCTCTTGTGTTCATAGATTCGGGATTTACGAGATGTCTCGATAATATAAGTATTTGTACATTGCGAGTAATTTATTTTATAAATCTCAGCATCTGAAGTAGTGTTCGGTTTATTCTTCTTCCTAACTATATATATCCGTTTGTATTGTAAGTAGGGAAAATACACTAGTGTTCTATATATATATATATCGCCGCCCATGCAAATGAAAAATGTGGGTTGTTCATAAAAATCAATTCAGTCTCTTATTTGTGACTATATTTCAGTCATTAAAAGGGGAGATAAATTATTTAAAACGGTATGTATCTATATATATATCTATATCTATATCTATATCTATCTCTCTCTCTCTCTCTATATATATATATATATATATATATATATATATATATATATATATATATATATTGGTTTTTGATTTGGTTTGGTTTTACGACCTATCAACCTCAATGGGTTATTTATTGCCGACAATATTCTTATTGCTGGTAAAATGTTTTTCTTCAAAAATCTGTTTCTAGAATCATTTTTCCTTGAAGAAATCTATAGCTGGTCATATTTTTTTTCAAAGAATGTATAACTGTTTCTATTGGTGGTATTTTTTTAAGTATTGCTGATAATAATTTTCCATTCAAAAATTATTGCTGGTAATAATTTTCTTATTACAAAGTATTTCTTATATTAAAATCTATTTTTACACACGTTTGGGTGCTATTTACCCATAGGTGGGACCCTAACAGGTGCTAACACCGCGGGTCAGGGTGGACCTGGAAACACTCGCAACTAAGAGGTGCTTCCATGCTCCTCAAAACCTCCTGATCTGTGGCCTTGCTGTTGGACGTAGTTTATAGTCTTACCCAGGATGTGGAGGTAGTTTATCGTCATATCCAGGACATATATATATATATATATATATATATATATATATATATATATATATATATATATATATATATATATAGTCTGATGATCGACTTTGGCGTGTAAGTAAAAATCATATGGCAATGTTGATTCCTGTGTCCTGTTTCTATTCCTATAAAAAAGCCCAGTATCAGAGCAATTTTGAACATAGATGGATAGATAGATCAAATAAAAGTAAAAAAAAAAATATATATATATATATATATATATATATATATATATATATATATATATATATATATATATCCTCTCTTCACTCATTCACGGATAAATAAATCTTTATTTTTTTTTACTTTTATTTGATCTATCTATCTATCTATCTATCTATATATATATATATATATATATATATATAGAAAGAGAGAGATAGAGATATAAAGTGAGAGTGAGAGAGAGAGATCAAATATCATAAAAGAAAATAGAAAGAACGAAAGGGAGAAAGAAAGAAATACCTGTTTCTCACAAATAAACAAAGGAAAGTGAAAAAAAAAAGGAATTCATTTAAAAAAAAAAAAAGAGGGAATGAATGAAACTCTAAAATAAAATCTCGCCAAAAGTAGAAACGAAAGGAAATCTTGTAGGAGAGGTAAATGAGAGAAAAGTTTCAAATGGGGACAGGTCTCAAAGGTCGCAAGTGCACCAATGGCTACAGCAAAAACTGGGGAGGACAAGAGCACTGAAGGACACCACGGCTTTGTCGAAAAACCCACCAATAATGGCGATTTTTTTCTCGTCTGATCAGACCTCAGCGAGCTTAAGGAGGCTTAAAAAAATACAGTCTCATTCACATCATTATTCGAACCCTGTTCAGTTTTTCATTCATTCATTCTTGCTTTTTTTTTGTTCCTTCGTTCACACGGCGTTTATTGATTCATTTCATGTGGTCTCTTCTGGAGGAGGAACCACGATGTGTCGTATTTCAGTATTATACCCCTCAACGCATACACACAACACACTTATCATACATGCATCCATGCATGCATGTATCTATCTATCTATCTATCTATCTATCTATCTATCTATCTATCTATGTCAGGCTATTTTATCTATTTACCTAAGTCAATATTTCCTTCTTCCATCTTCCATTCATGCATTTATTCATTGTCAGTCACTTCTTTCCTATCTATCTATCTATCTATCTATCTATCTATCTATCTATCTATCTATGACAATTCATTATCTATCTATCTATCTATCTATCTATCTATCTATCTATCTATCTATCTATCTATCTATCTATGCCAGTCTCTTTCCGATCTATCTCTCAGAATATTTTATAATAATATTTTCTTTCCTCTTCTCTCTGAATATCTGTATACATATCTGTATACATATCTCCCCACTCACTTTTTCTCTGTCTCATATATATATATATATATATATATATATATATATATATATATATATATATATATATATACTGTATTTTATTCTTGATTTTTCTGCATTCATGTGCAATCATTTTATATGCCCTCATACGTATATTTGTAGATATATTTATGTTCACCTCTCTCCGCTAGAGTGTAGACCCATGCATATTATATATCATATTTCTGAATATTTGCCTTCTCCCTCGTCATCTCTATCACTTAATTCACGTACATCATATCTATCTATCTATCTATCTATCTATCTATCTATCTATCTATCTATCTATCTATCTATCAGAATCTATCTATCTATCTATCTATCTATCTATCTATCTATCTATCTATCTATGTCAGGCTGTTTGTATCTACCTAAATCATTTTATGTATTTATTTCTTTTCTTTCATCCTCCATTCATTCATTTATTCATTAATATCTATGTCAGTCTCTTCTTTCCTATCTATCTATCTATCTATCTATCTATCTATCTATCTATCTATCTATCTATCAGAATCTATCTATCTATCTATCTATCTATCTATCTATCTATCTATCTATCTATCTCGGTATGTTCATATCTATCTATCTATCTATCTATCTATCTATCTATCTATCTATCTCGGTATGCTCATATCTATCTATCTATCTATCTATCTATCTATCTATCTATCTATCTATCTCGGTATGTTCATATCTATCTATCTCTCTATCTATCTCTGTTGCACATATATTTAGAGTTTTTTAATCTTTTTCTTTTTCTATGTTCTATTGTATTTCCAGTCTTTAATCTTGAGTTATTTCTCATTTGTAAATATTTCCCATTTGTTTCTTTCATTTCTTTCTTCTTCTTCATTCATCTCTTTTTCTTTCCTATCGTCCATCTTTATTTGCATTTTCTTCTACTCTTTCTTTCTCTTTTTTTCATCTTCTTCCTTTGCTTTTCTTTACTGATCGAAAACCCATTATTCCCCACCATCTTTTCTCACCTAAGTTTCTTTCAATAACACTCACCTTTCCTTTTCTGTTTCCAATTTCCCTCCAAAACTTCAATGCTTTGCTCCCATCCTATTAACGGTCTTGTATTTTCCCGCCACAATTCTCTTTTGTTATGTTCCTACTCACCACACTGAATTCAACGATAATTTTACAGATCACATAAACATTAATAAAAAAAGAAATGATGAAAATTGTCGTCCATAAAAAATGCTTTATTGTATCAAACATTTCCTCCATTTTTTTTTTACTATATTTGTTCGTTCAGCCTCTATTTGTAATTTTCCCTGTTTTCCTTGTGTGTATTTTTTTTTTTGTTTTGTTTTTCTAAAGATACGTTCATCATATTTTTTTTCCTTTCTCTTTCGGATCCCAATAAGGATCGTCAGCTGTTTTTTCTGTTACGAAAGTTTTTCATTTTCACATTGTAGTAATTTTTTTTTTTCGCGCCGTTTCCGATTGATCGTTTCCAAGTGAATGCTGGGAAATCATTCACCGTTTTTCTACCGCTTTTTCCCCCTTTTTTAAGATTAAAATTTGGTGTTTTGGTAAGTTTGAATCATGGAATATATAAGTTTTGTATCTACCGTATTCTTTTATGTGTTGTTTCCCTTCACTACGTGGGTGATCGCGGCTCTCCACATCTTCTTAAGTAATGTCTGTTCACTTAGTATATATCTGACCTCCTGTTCTATCAATTTACAAAATGTCATAAGTTATATTACTCAGTGTTTACCTCTGTGATTACTAAATTCACCTAAAGTTTCCAAGATATTTTCAACTGCCTCTTTTTAATTTTTAAGTATAAGTTACTATTTTATTTCCAGTTTCCTAAAATCTTCCTTGTTATTCACGTGTTCAGTATGGCATGGTTAGGATTCTTCTGTAGAATGAATGAAAACCTATTAGAGAATTTCCCAATGAAAATAAGCGAAAATATCGTTGGCATGTTTGGGCACAAAATTTAAATTCCAGAATAGTTCTTCTTTCTTTCTAAGTACCATGTCGTTTCAGGACGTAGGCGATCATGGCTCTCCACCTTCTTCTATCCCTCGCAGCTCTCAACAAGTTTCTTCTCTTTACCCTTCTCCTCGCCCAGATCACGTTCTGTCATCCATTTGCTTAAGCCAGCCAAATATGTCACCCATTGTTTTCCCTTCTCTGTTTTAACCTCTATTCGACCCGTGAGTATCAGATTCTCCAAGCCCTATTTTCTCATTATATGTCCCAGAAACTTCAGCTGCCTTTTCCTGATGTTAAGCCCCTTACTTGTTTGCATCCTAAGAGCTCATCGTTGCTCACACGCTCGTTTCACGATATCTTTAGCATCCTTCTGTAGAACCACATCTCCGTCGCCTCGAGTATTTTTGAGGAAATCGTCTTACCGATTCCAAAGTGCCTTTTTGCTTTTAATCATAGGGAACGTATTGTCTGATAAATCACCTGAAGAACAGCGCGGTTTCGTTAAAGACACTGTAACAAGGAATGTAATATTTAGACTCAGAATTATATCATAAGAAAAACATTAAAGATGCAGAAGCATGTGAACCTGTGTTTTGTAGATTATGCAAGAGGGTTTGATAAAGTACGTCAGATGTAAATGTTGGAAGTGTTAGCTAATATTGATACATTTTGTTGATCACATTGATTCGTTTTTTTTACGGCTTATCACCACTTCCCAGGTTATTTAAAGCCAGAAGATATTTTTAGATTGTAAGAATAATGATTTAAGGATACAAGTCCTATTAATTAACCCATAGCTGGGGGAGAAGAGTTGGATTCCTATCTTTCCCGAAGGTATTTGAAGCGGATATAATGAACTCAACTGAAATTGGAACTCAGCTCTCTGATTAACAATTCCGAGCCATTATCCATCCTCGCACCTCCAAGCTGGCATCTTCAAGCGGCTGACCAAATACGACTTTGGTTAACTTGTGGGATTAAACTGTAACCAGTGTTTTATCGCTATATGTCTGTAAGCCTGATATATTTGAAAGGAGTGTTTGTTCGTGAATTTGGTGACGTATTAATTGCGAGTTCTTGCTTCCTTGTCATCTACATTGATTGGTTCGTTTGTTTTTACGAGTTGTCAACATTTTTTTCAGGTTCTTTAAAACCAGAAAAAGGGGCAGTTTATCCATTATAGTTAATAAAAGTATCAGTTTACCTCTATTACACCGAGAGAAGTAAGTGCTATCGCATTTGAAGATAGACAACAAACAGGCTTCTTTGGTTTCAATTGCTATATTTAAACGAGCAAATATTCCACCTCATAATCGATAACACAATCCAAACTGGTAAACTGCAGTATCATCAAGCATAAAATACTTCCGATTTTGATGCAAACAAAAACAAACTCGACATCAATTCTTATCCTCTTCATATTTTAATACACTGTTCTCTCTTGAAAAAATGTCGAAATAACCTAAAAAAGATGACGGATGGAACAAGGGTAAATGAGTGAGGGGGTGAGTCAAAACTTCTATACTTATTGCTATAATATGTTCCCGGGGGCAGAATTTTGCATTATCGTATAAGAGCAACTCGCCTGTACGATTAACCAATAATGTTCATTTTTCTATGCACAAATTTCTACGTCACACAGCCGGGTACTTTATATAGCTTTTTCCATAACAGTTTTTTTTTTTAAATAATTCAAGCTACATCTTTCGATTTTATGTACAAATTGTAATCTTGAATTTATTGATGGATACACCCCTCCATAAAGTATCCCCCAAAGAAAATAATCAAGAGCTGTCAAGACCAGTGGTGGTCATAAAATTGTGGGATTTCAATGTTTGGTTTAAATTCAAATAAAATTTCAAAATGTTGCTTCTTAATTTGACTGTGATTTTTTCAGCGATAATTTTTATAGGTTAAGTTCTGAAAAGAAAAATAAATGAAAATTATGAAAAATATGAAATATTACGACATTATTAAATACCTACATGACTTTGGAGATAATAAATATTATTACAATATTGAATGTGTAATAACAAAGCCGATAAAAATATTAAAATAATAAAAATAAAAAGACTAACTGAAATTAGTTAACTATATATCTATACATATTATAAATAAATGAAATTCAAAAGTTCAAAAATTCATACGCATGTACTGTTTCATCAAGGAATACATAACTTTAGATAGATGAAGTCTAAAAGGACGAAATTTGTCCAATAATACGGGCAAGATCTGTCTATAATTTTCGAAATTAAATCTTTAAAATTTCACAAGAAATTGATATGCCATCAGTAATTTTCCCAAAATTCATATTATGTTTTATTTTATATTATTTTCCCCCAAATACTTTCGAAAGTTGCTCCATTTGTTTTCAAAGATTGTTCCGTGTGTATTTACGCAACTGGTTTTCTAATTCTGGCGTTCTCACTTTTGAAAAGTTTAGGCCCCAAATTTTCTTTTAGGTATGTCTGATTGAATAAATTACAAACATTGTGTCTGCTTATTTTTTATCATAAACCTTTCATATTTCCGAATATTTTCCCATATATTATAATCAAACGAGGCAAGAAATACACTGAACAGTTAAAATCACTTTTATTTCCTAAATACTTTCCATCTTTTTGTGAGATTATCATCAGTGCTGCGACTGGTAAAGCAAGAATTAATTGTAGCTATCCATAACTGAATTTTTCTTTTTGCATTTAAATGCAACGGCTGACAATGATGATTTAGCGTTCATTAGTATGTAAATATTTATCCATAATAGAATTTTTTTCTTTCATGTTGGAATGTCATGGTCGAGCACATTAAAGCGTGAAAAACTGTTCTTTTTATAGGCATTTTTAGAACATTATTACAGTATTCGTAGCTGATTCTATTTAGTGTCGGCTTCAATTTTTTTAAAATAAAGATTACTTCGAGGATCTGTAATTTTAATTCGTTATTTTCTTGGTGTAGCATAGATGTGTTATCACAAATTAAAGCTACAGATCCCTGAAGCAATTTGTGTGTGTTTCTCTCTCTCTCTCTCTGTGTGTGTGTGTGCGTGTGTGTGTATGTGTGTGTGTGTGTGCGTGTATCCGTCGGATTTGGAAGACTATAGAATGTATCATTATGGTTTACTAATACTAGTAAATGCAAAGGCATATTTATGTTTCAACAAGATTCGTAGGACCAATCTGTAATCTGTACTATAGTTATGCCGGGCTATCAATAGTTACAATTTAACCTCAATCACGATGACTTGTGATATCACGCTAGCACAACGATCGACGACATCCGAACAGTGTCGTCTCCCTAATTTTACTCAAAACGCTTGGGCCAACCTGAGGTATAGTCTTCAGTCACCATTCAATGCTCATGAACGCTAGGATATATTTTATATACGTTTTACTGAACAGGTATAAAAGATAATTACACTTAAACATAAAACACAAAAAATGTAAAAAGAAAAGAACGATCGAGTTAATATTGTATATTTAGAAATTCTTTATAAAATCCAAAGAAGAATCAGCAATATTACTGGTCTTCATCTGGTGTCTCGGTTTCAGCCATTTTCTCACCGCCGTATAGTCGCTTCCCTGTGCTTTTGCTATAAAGACCTTCATGGTATTTACTCTGAAGAACTCTTCGCTATGATACCTAGACTTTATGAATTTAAGCACTGTTCTTGATTGACAAATACTCACTGTTGGGGCAACCCACTTTCTCATTAGAATGGACTGATCTCTCTACTACTAATAAGACAGTTCTATAGAGTTCTGGGAAGATCAGGTGACCATCACACTTCCGTCTCTCTACCGGAAGATACAGTTGGACTTTATACTCTTTCTGATTGTTACTGACTAACCTGCGTTCGTTTGACTACTAATCTCTCTGTTGTAAATACCTTTTCAGATATACCAGTATTTTTTTCCTACCTATGTGTTTGTCCTTATTTCAATATGCGCACGGGGAAACACTCAACATCTCAACACTCACATTAATCTACAATTCAATTTCTTAGATATAACCTTCTATGTTAACAGTATATTTTCTCTCACTTTTTGTTTCTGGAAGTCCATGTTTCCCGCCAAATTTGATCTTCAAAAATTTAAATGAAGTCTAAATCTTTATCTACCGTCTTCCCGAACATTCTTCTATTGTTCCACTTCCTTTATAATTTCTTTTTCAAATTCTTTCACCCCCAGTAATTCTTTGTGTCTTAGTAGCTTTATTGCCTTGCTTTTGGGTGAAAAATGATTTCGTCAGCTAGAATACTTTCACTTTCTCAGTTCATTATAAGAAAAACAGATTCATTTTCGACCAAATCCCCCCGTTAAGCGTTTCGTTATTGTACAAGAAGCTTTCTTCATATTGTTCATATTTTTCGACCTGTTATCCCATATTTTTCTCATCTTTGTTTTTTTTTCCCCAGGTTACTTATTCTTTTCTTTTTCTTCTTTCTCTGTTACATATTTGTACCTATATTTCTTTTTCACACATACCAAATATTAAAAACAAAATCAAATGTAGGGAATACAAAGACTTAGCCATTACAAAAAAATATGTATTTTTATACCCAAAGAGATGAAAGGATTCGGACACAAAAGCCGCTTACGTAGTCCCTCGTTTCTGTCCATTTATTTCTTGATAATTGTTGCTTTGTTTATATCTTTGTATTGGGAACAATAAAATGATGATTATTTCAAATTTAACCGAAAGATTTGCAAAAGATTATAAGTTTTCCGAGTGGGCCTATCAATATTTGTTTTTTATCACTTTCGTGCTGTCGTATCCAATAAAGAAAAGCGTTAATCATGACAGAACGTCTTCTTTTAACGTCTAACATACAAACCTCGGAAGTTCAAATATCTGGGAAGCGTTTTAACAGAGGATGGAAAATACAAATCGAACATGCATTGAATTCGGGAAATTTACATTCCAAAAGCTAAATAAGGTGCTGAGAAACGACAACATTTACTTAAAAACAATTTATATGTTATATGATATCTTATGTTATATCTTATATGTTGTATGATATCTTATATGTTATATGATATATGTGTTGTATGATATCTTATGTTATATGTTATATGATATATCTTATATGTTGTATGATATCTTATGTTATATGATATATTGTATGATATATTATATGTTATATGATGTATATGTTTTATGATATCTTCTATGCTATATATCATATATGTTGTATATCTTCGATGTTATATGTTATATCTTATATGTTATATGATATCTTATATGATATCCATGCTCTTATATGACAGGCGAATTTTGTTTGTTGGGTTGACCTTTTCGATACGGCTGTTTCTAAGTGTGGGGTCTGCGTTCGTGCTCACCCCAATAAAGATGCCAAAAACAGATTTTTTTCTTCTTTTTTGTAAGTACCACGGATATCGGCCGCATGTTTGAAATGTGAATAAATTCCCTTATTTTTCGTAATTTTTCATTCGAAACGTTGTGATTGTTGCGAGGCAAAATAAACAAATTGCGTTTTATAATTGATAATTTCAAAAGAGTACCAAATTTATTCATAAAACAAAGCATAAGTTAGATTTAAAGTTTATAATTTCTTAGCGTACATTAATATTTGCGATAATAAGTAACTTTACATAATTTGGGGTAAGATGCGGGCAGGCTTAGCGCTGCATAACTTTGCAAAACCGTTGCTCGTGCGATCACCGAAGTTAAGCAACTTCGAGACTGGCAGTACCTTGATGGGTGACCGCTTTGGAATACCAGTTGCTGTAAGAATGGATTTGCAAATTAATTTTAATAAAATATCACAAGAAATGATGAAGGAACATTTTGATAAATATTTTAAAATTAAATAATGGAAGGCAAACTGGAAATCGTTTGTACGAAGCATCACTAAAAATGGTGCAAAATACTCGGCTCCCTATATCACCCCAGATATGAATACCTTTCGGCCATGAACTACCTTTACAAGAGTCAAACCAGAGTAAACATGGAGATTTTTCTGACATATATCGGCCACGGCTGTCCAAACCAATATATTCCAGCCTCGACCAAATCCAAAAGCGTTTGCACGACCTTGATGTCGGGTGAATTATTTCCCACCGTACTTCTTTTATTCCCACATGTACATTTATATACACCCTCGCTTACCCTTTGGCTATTTGAATGGCAAATGTTCCGATGGATCATCTTTCTTCGTCCCAACAACTCTGACCGGACATACAGCGTAAATTGAGTCGGGCCATTTACATTCCTTTCTTATACCATTGGCAATTGATGACACAAATATTGACCCCTTTCTTAACAGTAAGCCTCGCAATCCAAAGGAAATAGTCCATTAATAATAAGGTATTGGCAGGACGTAAAGTACGTGCAAACTAACTAAATATAATGGGCATACAACCATACCAATTTCAAACACTGGTTCCTATAATATCACCGAAGTTAAGCAACATCGAGCAGGTGGTGTAATGGACAATGGTTCGGAATTGTTAATCGGAGAGCCGAGTTCCAATTCCAGTAGGTTTGTTATATTCACTTACGCATTAAATAATCCTGTGACACTATTTAGGGTTGTGTGAAAAAAAAAAGAGGCGAGAATTAAATTAGGTGATAAGAAGCTATCACGAAAAGACACTGAGCGATGTTATTTTTTCTAACAAAGAAAAGTGGTAAAGATTTTATTTTCATTAGCGAAGAAAGTAAGATACCGGATTTAATTTGATTTATGTTACGACGCGGCGAAAGAAGATAGCAATCTGCCCATGGCAATAATGAAAATTTCAGGTTGGTCAAGTGGCCTACGAAACAGAAACTGGGAGATAATGATAATCAGGTCAAGCGCTCTGACCGAGAAAAATGTCCGCTGGACCACCCACAAGTTAGAAAGAAAGAAAGATTAAACCATTAACTATCGTCGGAGATAACATTGGTTTGAAAGAAAAACACCTGTTTTATTGTCCAAACCTAGACATGATAAAAATTATTTATCGGAACAGCTAATTGGCGAAAATCTCGATTGACGAACTCCAGATGAAATTCGATTAAGATAGAGATTAGGTCGTGGGAGGTCTGCTCATGGAAGAGAAAGAAAAGAAAAAAAAGGAAAGAAGATATATATTTTTTTTTCCTTTGAGCGATAATTAGCAAACACCTACGATGCTGAGCGTTCATTGGTTGAAGGGTGGCGTGAGCGGTAGGCGAAGGTAAACCATGAAGAAGGAGGTGAGGCCTGTTGACGCCCCCCTGAAGGGATTGGGTGAGATACCCATATGAGAAAGGAAGAATTTGGGAGGACGATTCCTTTAAACTAGAAATTAAAGATTTCCAAAAATGGAAAGTAATAAATTTTCCTGACCGAAAACAAAGAAAACCCTTAATGCGGATTTAGAATTATCAAGGAACCTGAAACCCCGACAAGCCCACCACGGTTTTGGTCGGCGTCCATATAAGCAGAGTCGCAGCGAGTGGACAGCAGTTGAGTTTGGGTTGGACAGACAGGCAAGCAGTTGAGTTGGAGAGAGAGAGACTCAGAATTGAGCTGTTAGCCCTGAGACCGGCCTCGCAGAAAGCTGACTAAGATCAAATCACAAAGTGAGTAGGTTAGACTAGAAATCAAAACAGTTCTTTCGGTAACCAGACGTTGGAGGCGAGCTGGGAACGACAAGGCTGATACCGAATCTAACCAGATTCCCATCCGAATCAGCAAAAGGTTAGAACGTCACATTTGGTGCCGCGACCAATACCAAGTCACATTGGTCGTCGCAGGACAGGATGGGGCGCGGAGACAGACAGGGTGACGTCACAATTGGTGCCGTGACCAGGATAGCACGGCGGGCGCGGCCAGGCAGACGTCACATTTGGCGCAGCGACACCGGGGTGACGTCACAATCCAAAGGTGTTGATATTCTGATAAACAGAACCCCCCCCCCAAAAAAAAACAACTTATATGGCAGTGAATGATGGACAATCTCCCCACGGGTATGAAAAACAAAGTCGAAGCAGCAGGAATGTGATTTCAAAGAAGGATACTGAGAATTGCAAGGATAAAACGAGTAAAAAAAAAAAGTTTAAAAGAAAATGACAACCAAAGGATTTCTTCTTCTTCTTCTTCTTCTTCTTCTTCTTCTTCTTCTTCTTCTTCTTCAATACAATTCTTCTTATTAATGAGAACACTACCTATATAATACTATATAATCTTGTATGTATGCTTGAGTATATATATAAAAAAAAAAGATTCTCCCGTCGGGTTCGACGTATGAGGGTCAAGCAGATCAGTTTCCAGGAAACTGACATCCCGACACCGGCAAATGAGATTCGATTACAGTGGTGAAGGTATCGTGCAGGACCATCCACACTTTTTGAAGGGCCGAATACAGAGACCTGGTGCACTGCGCACAAGGTCCCCAAACAACCCCCTCAGGTTTTGAATTTAAAGTTGTCCTTCTCCTAGACCAGTCTGTCCTGCTATTTAACCCATATCTGGAGGGAGAAGAATAGGATTTACACCTTTCCCAGGGTATTAGCACGTAAGTGAATGTATTGGATTCAACCCGGATTCGAACTCGGCTCTGCGATTCCACAATCCAAGCCGATATCCACCATGCCTTTTTTCTCTCTCTCTCTCTCTCTCTCTCTCTCTCTCTCTCTATATATATATATATATATATATATATATATATATATATATATATATATATATATATATAATTATTTATTTAAAATAAATAACATAAATATGTTATAAAATCACTACAAAAATAGTCACTTTGTTTCAAAACCTCTGGTGTCTTATTAAGTGATGACGTTGAATTTAAAGTTAAGTGATGATGTTGAATTTACAGTCATATATATATATATATATATATATATATATATATATATATATATGACTTTAAATATTATTATAGCTGGGTCATGTCATTGTTTATATATACTTGTTTCAAAATAAAATTCTTACATTTGCCTTCAGAAAGCCCATTAAAGGACGGAACGCTTCAGCTAAGATACGTTTTCTTCTTGTCTTTATTCATATATATATATATATATATATATATATATATATATATATATATATATATATATATATATATATCCCTGTGTGTCTCCCTGTCTCTCAGTCTGTCTGTCTGTCTCTATATATATTTCTTTTCTTTCTTTCTCTCTCTCTCTCTAATATATATTCATACATACAAGCATATTATTAGGTTTATGATATTTTACTAACTGTAAAATAATTGATTTCCTGTATCATAATTAATTCGATGAACTTTTGTTCATGAAGATGGGTTTCATTTTATTTTTAAAAAGTGTCACCCCAATAGAAAATTTTATTTTTAAAAAGTGTCACCCCAATATAAAATTTTTAAAGTCCTGCATAATTATAGTAGTCCATGCCTTGAGCTTTCTAAAGTTTTATGGAATCTTCTAGATCTTGCTGTAACCTTCTAGAACTTTATGGAAACTTCTAGATCTTTTTGGAGCCGTCGAGAAATTCTTGGAGCCTTTTCTGGATATTTATTTTGTTGGACTATATAAGCGGGAGCACTGCTTGGGTTGTCCTTTTAGATAAGGTGAATGGGAAAATGGTTTATTTCACTTTTATTGTAATTATTTCTAACAGATATTCTTCGAAAGTAATTTTCACATTTTGTTTACGCTCGACATTGTAGTATGTGTTTATTAGTATTTTTTCTTTGTCACGTGAATACTTTTTTGCATTTATTGTGTGCGTTGATGCGTGAACACCACCATTATGACGGGATCTCAACAAGACCCGACACACATCGACGTGGACAGCGGATAGGTCCAAAAAGAAAGGGCCAGATTACTATAACGGCCTTAAAGAACAATGTGAAAGATTTATCTCTGGCAATTAACTTTTACCGGTGTCATCGCTTTTAGAAGAAATCAATATAAGGACCAGCACCTTGCTGACCACGGACATAAAATCAAGGGAATTGATCAGCGTCAACATGGAGACAATTTAGCATTCCCTAAAATTCCCCAATATTGGGTCCAAAGTATTGACCCGCATAAGTAACGCCATGTGGCACATTCTGCTGGCGACTGAAGGTGCAGCGTAGCCCCTGGTCGGGAACATCCTCACAATAAAGTCTGTGAGGTTACACACTAAGTACATAGGCAGCAGAAAAGACAAAGTTTACTTTACACAGAGCGCCTTTGTACATCAGGGAGGACCACTTGGGTTTTTTTCGCTAAGTTTGGAGAGGTTGCGATGTCAGGTCTGACAAAAGCAAGGCGAGTATTGCCACCGGAGATGTTGAGGTAATGGTCACATAGATCAGAAAGAACTTTATAGACATTCATGTATTTGAAGGTCTAGTGGTGCTTCAGGACATCTTTCAAAATCTTGCACTGGAAAGTGACCGGGACCTCCACCCCAACCATCTATAAGCAGGGTAACCACAGTGACGGAGACACTCACAACCACCCCAGAGGTCTCGGTGAATGGACGGACATTTTAACGAAGGTATCAAAGGCTACTACCCAGCCCCATCAACAGGATGTCCCACATAAGAAGGAAGCAAAGAAGTCAGCCCTCAAAAACACAACAACAAGAGCACCAGCAGGTGACGCCAGAGTAGGGTAAGCCGAAGCAGCAACATGATCATCACCATCAGCAGCAGCATCACGATTATCAGCAGCGGCTACAACTAGAGCAGGAGCACCAACAAAAGCATCAGCAGGTGCTCTATCAAGATCAGCAGGAGGAGTTCCATCAACAGCATCAGCAGCAGCTAGAGTAGCAATATAGGAAGAGGAGATGGAGGAAATGCCCCAACATCGGTGCTCCTCTTTTTAAAGGGGAAAGCAGGAAGAAGATAAAGAAAAGGAAGGAAAAAATTCTAAAAAAAGAAAGACGGGCTGGACGATGTAGAACGGAGAAAGCCATGGACACGGCAATATCCCAGTCCGCCTGTGTTTTGCCAGCAAAAATGAAACTATCCAGTCAAAGTAAGACAAGGAGATTCCCTTTTTTACCTTCTTGAGTTCCGTCTTCCCCCACTCTCAACCCCTCCTAAGAAAAGAAGAAAAAACAATTAATCCAGAATAGAAAAAGTATGTTGACAGACAGGCCCTTTCTGCTCAAAAAAGCCCTCTTGATACCCCTATCTAAACACACTTCCATCGACGGGAACTCAGCGGATGACCCTAGACCTTACCCCAAAGTCCCATCTGGTTAAGAGATATGGGAAGAGACTTGAAAGTTTGGGAGCACCTTTCAGGGGCAAAGGACGCGTTTCCTGAAATCAGAATGGCCGAGGTTGGATTCCCGAATTAAAAAAATATATATCTAGGTTCGGTGCAGTGAGGGTCCCGGTTATACGCCATCCCTTCTTATATAGGGCTTTAAAAATAAGCTATGCCACGGACATCGGCGGCACTTTCCTTAATGGACGTATGACGGCAGAGATGGACACAGAGAGCCTAGGACAATCCGTCGGGGTCCATTCCCCCAGATTTTTGCCCAGTCTGTGTCTAGGCTGCGATCCTGGAAACACTTTGCTTGCAAGATTGATGTTTGTGTGTTGTCTAGCGACTTTATAGTCTATTCAGCATACGGGTACCAGCTAACCAGTGGCGTTTTCTTGCTGGTTAAACCTACTCTGGGTGCGAGATGCGAGTGTGAGCCTTGTCCATATGGACGCATCGGGAAATTTGATCGTGGCCAATATTGCTGTGAACAGTCGTTCGTTTTCGATCGTTGCGGTGTATGTGCCTAACGGGCAGACGGTGCGTGACTCCTTTTTCCGTCAGTTAGGGCCGTTCCTGGTGGATTCGTCACGCTTGGTCTTAGAGGGGGACTGGAGTGTCATCCTGGATCCCAACATAGACAAAGGGCAAGGAATTAGCGGCTGCTCGCGCTTGATTGATTTGATCGGCGAGTTTGGTCTCGTCGATAGATACCGAGTTGATCGCCCTGGGCGGAAGATGTAGACGCAGGGACTTAAGCGGCCGTCGGCCCTGGTAGCCAGCTACCTGGATAGAATGTTAGTGAGAAGGGCCAATATGGATCTGCGAGATTGACCCACGTCTCACTGGTTAGGCTATTCGGTCCATAGAACTGTCTGTGACCGAATGGCGTTAGATGCTAGTCTGAGGATGTCTTGACCCTGGAAGTTCAATCTAGTTTTACTGGACAGGCGGAGCTTCCGGCAACAGCTAATTAGATTTGTGCAGCGGGAACAAGTGGGGCGGTTATTGGGAATAGGTGGTGCGAGAGGCTTAATAATAACATTAAGTCCTTCGCCAACGAATATAGCCAATGGCTCGCCCTAGATAAGGATAAAATGGCGAAGGGTCTTTCTGGAGCGCGCAGCTATCGAGCGGTATCAGGGTCAGGTAGCTAGGCATAGTTTAAACAAAATGTCTAACGAAGCCGTGAACATGGGCGCAGAATTGCGCAAGGGAGTGATCTGTCGAAGATTCGATCAATATATTCGTGAGGTCAATAGCTTGGAGTAGGATACCCTGAGGTCGATTGATGACGTGAGAAGCGCTTAGGCGGCATTTCGAGAGCCGGTTTGCAAAGGAGCCTAGTGTCTGTGACGAAGAGTTTCGAAGCAATTCGGCTGACTTTCCTCGACTGAAGCGGTTAGCTGTGAGGGTGAGAGCACAGATTGTTATGTCTACTTGGCATTGAAGAGGGTCGACAGTGGCAAGTCTCCGCGACTTGAAGGTTTGCCCTATGAATTTTACCTGAGGATGTCGCATATCCTTGTGCCGATTTTGCCTGTCGTGTTCAACAACTGATTCCGGCAGTATTCCATTCCCAACCGGGTCTCCAGTGATATGATAACGCAGTTGAAAAAGAGCAAGATGGGTTGGAGAGAATTAGATAAGTACAGGCCCATAACACTGCTAAGCACAGGGTTAAAGATTGTAGCTAAGATTCTGACGGAATGTTTACAATCAGTTGGCGGGATTCTGTTGGGACCCGAGCAGACTTGTGCTGTGAAAGTCCAAACAACACAGAGCAAACTACATCTGATCCGCACAATCCTACAGGGTGTAAAAGCCAACTGCGCTGATCAATTTGGATTAGTCCAAGCCATTTGATGAGGCCGATCATCGTACCTGGCTGTTGTCCTGCAGCCCGCCAGATTCAAACCCGACTTATGCAGGTGGATTAGCCTCCAGTATCGCTCCGTCAATGCTGTGTTACAGGTGAACGGAAAGCAGTCGCGCGCTTTTTTTCGCTGTCTCAGTCGATTCGTCAGGGATGCCCACTACCGCCTCTACTTTACGCTTTGTCTTTGAAGCCTCTCATTCACCGGCTAAGGAACAGGACGTACAGTGCAGCACTACGTGGGGCTCGAGCTAGAGTTTCTACGTACGCCGTACGATTTGCCCTTATTAATTTATTATTGATTAATATTGTAAAATGTGAGTCATAATTATTGTAATTGTACTGCAAATACAAATTAAAATATGTATAACTAGAAGTAGAGCCCGGCGTTGCCTGGGAATGTAACAGTAAGAGATAGATCAATTATCGACCATCATAAAGACTGAAAAATAAAATTGACAAAGATTATTGTTTAAGATTGACGGACACGCATGTCTTAATTATTTTTTTTTTTTACGAATTGGTCAAACTCAAACAAAAACATTGTTTTCAATCATTATGAGTCTACCGATTGAATAGAATTTTATTATAAACAATTGTCTTGTAAATGGAATTTTTAAAGCATTCTGAATGTAAAAATAAAAAAAAAGTGTGCAAGACAATAAGAAACAGTACCTGCCAAAAAAAAGTGAAGTTTTGTTGAAATCGGTTGAAAAATGTAGGAAATCCGATCCATATAAACGAACACACACACACACACACACACACACACACACACACACACACACACACACACACACACACACTCGATATGAGTTGTCCTCCTTTCATTCTCGACAGCGATGCCATTTAATCGTGTTTTCAAATTGATTTCCTGCAAAAACAATTGTGTTTTTCCAATTTTTAGCGCTGTTAGAACCACCGCAAGGTAATTTTACGTAGTCCTGTGAAGTTTTGTTGAAATCGGTTGAAAAATGTAGGAAATCCGATCTAATATATAAACGTACAGACACACACACACACACACACACACACACAAACACACACAAAATCTGCGTTTTATAATAAGTAAGATTAATAATATAATTCTTAATATTGTTAACTCATCATTTTGTATTAGAAATTGCATTTAAAAGAAACCCAACGGGCTTGTGTGGTTTCAATCAGTAAGTTATGTGTCATTCATGATTTTTCTTCGGTAAACCAGTTTCCATACAAGGTTATAGAACCCGGTCCGTTCTGCTATTTACCCATAGCTGGGAGGGGAGAAGAGGATTCATACCTTTCCCAAGGGTATTAACACGTAAGTGAATGTAATGGATTCGACTGGAAAGTCAATCAGACAGTTCTGTGTCATGCGTGATACACGCTTAGACTATCATTGATCTTTCGATACATGACCGACGAGGCAGATTTTTTCCCGCATTAGGTTGCCATTTCTTTCGGCGGTAGACTAGTTGCCGTCTAAGACGATAGATCTCGGTCTGCCCTACTATTTACCAATAGCTTGAGATGGAAGAAGAAGAGGATTCATATAAGTGAATGTAATGGATTCAAGTGGAATTCGAACTCGGATCTCCGATTCCTCAACCCGAAGCGCTATCCATTACAATACTTATAATATTAGTTCACCATGAACCTAGAGCTGAAAGGATTTAGATTGGCAAAAATCTGTTTGAATTTCAATTTTCTTTTTACCAATGGAATATGAAGCGTATGTAGATGAATCAAGCCTTAACTAGTGGAACCAAGGGATCGATCTGCTCCAAATGTTTTCATGGAAATAGCAACAGAATAGTGAATGACTTCCGTCGACTTTTGCCTGACGGACATTTTTGACGTTTGAAAATAATTAATTACCCACAAGGTCGCGTCGGTTTTTTTTTTTTTTTTTTGAATTCTATCAAGGATGTGAGAATTGAATAACTGATCTGATTCTTAGTAAAGGCAGAGCATGGATGTTCCCTGTAGTTTCTTGAATGGTACAAGACACAGACCATTTTTGTCAGAATCTTTAACAATGAATCATATATATGAGTTCCACTTGAGGCCTGAGGTTAACTTGAACCCCAATAGGTCTCCAAAGCAACGGGTCACTTTTCGCAGGGATAATAGAAGCTTGTCTGGTTGAACATAGTAATTTCGAGTCTGACTGCGTGACACCTACTTCCAAACTAACTAAAAGAAATACGATATTGTAATCACATACTTCAAGATTAAATGTCATGTGTAATTGCATTATTTCAAAACAGTGTTCCCATCGTTGATATAGATCACGTAGTAAAGCATCAGTGGTTCAGTAGAAACGAACACTAACCGACATCACAACTACAAAATAACACAATAATCAAGAGACATCCCATATCAAGAAAGCAAGGAACATCTGATGATGACAATTGTGTTCTTGGCCGAAACGTTGTGGAACGAACAATAACCGATAACACAAAAACTAAATAACACAAATAATCAACAGATATCTCAAAGGAGGGAAACCTGATGATGACCAAGGTGTACTTGGTCGAAGCGTTGTGATGCGACCAACAACAGAGAGTAAAAAAAAAATAACATAATATTTAACAGATATCTCACATCAAGCCAACGAGTAACACCTGATGATGACCAGAGGGTACATGGTTGAAATGATGTGTTTTTAATAACAATATCTAGATCAACAAGTATGAGAAGAAATAGTTCAAACTAATGCAATAAAACTCACAATTACTCATATCAGAAATAATATATCAAAATTATGAAAAACAGTACGAAACCGCCATAATAAACAAATGTTATACTTAAAGGCTCCATAAATACACCGCTGATATCCTTTCAGGAGTCGACGTAGTGGGTGTAAGACTTGGTTAGTTCAATTCCCGGATCAGGTTGTAAAGCAGCAGTTCAGCAGAAGCAAACAATAACAGACATCATAAATACAAAATATCTGATATCCAGCAAACAAGGGATACCAGATGATGACTAGCGGGTACATTGTCGAAACGTTATGCTTATAATAAGAACAACATCTATATCTGTCTATATTTCTGAGATTTTAATTATTTACACTATTTACATTGTTCGGACTGTTGTCCTCATTTTGTTGCCATATTCATGTCTTTTCGACCGCTGTACGCTCCGACCTTCCTCAGGTGATTGGAATTTCGAAACGAAACCATTATTTCATCCACCAGGGTAGATTTTCTAGTTTCACGTGCCATGCCTCTTCAATAATAACACCAAATTGTAATAGGGTAAAAAAGGTTACTTAGACATTAGGTTTATAAGATCCCCAAAAATTATACCCTGATGTCCTCAAGGACACATGGTCCAGAGGACACATTGCTAGATAAAAGCGTTGGTCGTATCCAGTGATTTGAACCAAAGAGTTGTGAGTCCAATACCGCTGATATGAAATCGAATCATTGCATTAAATCAATTGTAAGGTCTGCCTCTAAGTATGTTGGTTTACTGCGACGTGCTAGACAATTTTTCTCGTCCGAATCTATCTTACATATTTATAAGTATGCTTAAAATATTATGGCAACATATTGTTTGGGGCTCCTGCTCTATATTTAGAGATTCTTGATAAAATCCAAAGAATCTGTAATGTTATTGGTCCTGATCTGACATCTCGGCTTCAGTTACTTTCTAAACGACGTAATGTCGCATTCCTCTGCCTTTTCTATAAATACTTTCATGTTAATTGTTCTGATGAACTTCTATCTATGTTATGTAGAATTTATCAATTTAAGCGCAGTACTAGATTGGCAGCAAGGTCTCATCATTTTACAGTTTCTTTTCTCGCACTTCTCATTTGGGGACTTCGATTCCAGCTTCTTGTTTTCCTCTCAAGTTTGATCTTCAAAAATTTAAATGCAATGTCAATCGTTATTTTCTGTCTTCTTTATTTCTTTTCTTTTAGTGTTCTCTCTCCTTATATTTTTCGCATATTCTATTACACTCATTCACCCCCGCTTGCGTCTTAGTGACTTTATTGCCTTTCTTTGGTTGAAATTATTGAAATAAACTAACAGAACGTTGTAATCAGATGTAATGTCAATCGTTATCTTCTGGTTTTTTAATTCCAGATATTTTATTGTTTCAGATTTTAAATTATGTTTTCTGGTGTTTATATCCTTTGACAGTTAGAAACGCTCTGCATCTCAGTGGCTTTGTTGCCTTGTTTGGGGTGAAATGATTAAAAGCAACCTGTGATGAAGAGGCGAGGTTTATATGAAGATCTATGATATTAATTTGGTCCCCGGCTATGGCCAATGGGAATTTCAAGTTTGATGATAATAGGAGCAAGATGAATAAAATACAATTTAATAAAAAAAAAAGAAAAAAAAAAGGCAAAACCAAAACATCGAAGGCTATTTGGGAATTTATGACGCTACAAATCCAGATTTAGCCTGTTGTCGTGTTATCGACATATTGGGTCCGGTCACAATGCTTTTTTTTTCTAGTGCTAAATTGTGAAAGTTTTAACAGGTTCTTTCGAAGGATTTTGACAGCCGCAAATCCTTGTCTTATGGCGATGAAAAAAAAATGAAAAGAGAAAAACTATTGTTCATCTATTTCAGGATATTCAGAATGAATATTTGTACGCACCTGCTATGAAAGAAAAGATAATTTTCTGGAGCTAATATATATATATATATATATATATATATATATATATATATATATATATGTATGAATGAAGGTGCATTTAACATTTACAACGATTATATGAGGGCATTCCAAGCTCATAAGTAAGAGGGTCCAGTGAGGGTCGAACTCATTACATCAATAACGACATTCAAGAACGTGCATGACAGAGATTTGTGGAGAGTCACGATCACACACGACAAGAAAGTACATGCCACACACATAGAGAGTGAGAAAGGACTTTATAATCGTGATTTTCTCTGTTCATATATATATATATATATATATATATATATATATATATATATATATATATATATATATATATCTTCTGTGTGTGTGAAGAAAAGAAAATTACTTCTCCGCTAAAAAACTTACATACTCTCATACTTTTATCTTTAATGAATATCTATCTATCTATCTATCTATCTATCTATCTATCCCAGTTAGTTCCTTATCTATCTATCTATCTATCTATGGGCTACGGTAGAAATAACTCCCAAATATAAGTCAAAGGAATAAATTTTACATAAACTTAAGGCGTTAATTTCAATGGTGTTTTTAGGTAGCTGATCTCTTAGCATTACGCTGAAGGTATTTCTAGGAGGTATTTATGCCACAGGAGATAGATAGATAGATAGATAGATAGATAGATCTATCAGCCTGCACATTGGAGCAATTTTAGTAAATGAATGCCAGCAGGGGTCAAACATCTCTCCCTCTCTCTCTCTCTCTCTCTCTCTCTCTATATATATATATATATATATATATATATATATATATATATATATATATATATATATTTAAATAGGTTAGAAACGGTTAAAAGCGTAATAGGTTAAAACTAGAAATGTTGTATTGCAGGCCATGATAAGTTTAAAATAAAACACACACCAGTCGACCGGTTTCGTCCCCTCGTCAGAACTGTTAAAAAGTCTGACAGACTTTTTTTTTTTTTCCTCATAATCAGTTTCTTTTAAAAAAAAAAAGTCTGTCACCCATGACAGACTTTTTTTTTCTTTTTTCCTCATAATCTAAATTCCCGTTAACAGTTCTGACGAGAGGGGACGAAACCGGTCGACTGGTGTGTGTTTTATTTTAAACTTATCATGGCCTGCAATACAACATTTCTAGTTTTTAATGCCTTAATATATATATATATATATATTTGATTTGTAACCTGTAGTCGATATTAAATTTGTCAAATTTTCTCAATTACAAAGCGGTCCTTTAAGTAAACGCAATTTTACTTTCCTTCGTCCCATCTCTCTCCCCCCTCGTCTTTCCCCCTCCCTCTTATTCTAACATTAGATTGTCTATGGTGTGTGTATGTCACCACGAAATGTATCTTTATGCATTAGACATCCGTCAACATTCATTCTTTTCTCTTAATTAAACCCCTTCCACCCACCTCTCCTAAAATTCTCTCCGTTAAGGTTTAATCTCCCTCCTCCTCATACTTACACTTTCTCTAAATTCTGTTTTTATTTCCGGGGTTGTTTTTTTCTGTTTTCTTTTTGAATTTGTAGGTCTGATGAATTGGATCGTATTTACGATTCCAATGGAATAAATTATGACCATGGAATATTAGTGTTTAAGCCTTTTTATTATATCCTTACTCTGTCCTGGACATTGAGTTCTACCTGGATTCTTGGAATTTTTATTCAAAAAATATACATGTATGGGTATTTACATATTTTTCATATGTATGTATATTTACCACTAATATTATATATATATATATATATATATATATATATATATATATATATATATATATATATATATATTAAAAGAAGAGGGTGCCAAAACGTTTTTGGTTGTAATGTGGATTTATTGAGAAAAAATATTATACTTTGTTTTACATAATTTCACGACACGTGTTTCTGGTCTGGTCTCGCAACCGTCTTCAGGTGAAAGTGGAGATTTTACATATTATTAAAAATAATTAATTTTTCTTCATGTTCAATGTGGAATATTCTCGATATGAGACATTCTGTTTGTGTGTTGGCAATCCGAATTTTCTTTCTAGAATTGTCAATGAAGAGTTCTGCGCGAAGGGTCATAAAACAATTAAGGTTTGTCCAGCGAGTAGTTATCGGCATTTAATCTTTTAATGTTTTAGTGACCTCTATGTGCTCTTGGATCTGTTTCTATTTTGGCGTGTTCCTGTCAGCATGCGTGTATATATGCGTGCGTATATTTCCTTACTACGAGGAATTCGTAAACTTATTTGTACTTATACACGCATACACACACATACGCACATACACACTATCCCACCACAAGTAGTCAGTACACACACACATATACACACATATTTCCCAAGCTACATGGAACCAGTACACACACACACACACACACACATACACACGCACACACACACACACACACACGTACTTCTTAAGTTGTCAACATCCGCATATACATACATAAATGTATGTATGTGTACATACACATATATATATCTCCTCGTGTCTCCCGTATATGAGTGTGCGTCCATGTATGTGAGCGATCATTGTATTTGGTCACCCTGTGTGCATGTTTTTTTTTTTTTTTTTTTTTTGTGGGGGCGGGGTTACGATCTATTCAGTTCGGGTTTGAATTTGTCTATAAAGTTTTTTTCCTGTATTTGTAGATACGAGTAATTGTCTGTTTGATATATCGGCATGATATTAAACTTACCCTGGTTACATTTGAAAATGTGTTGTGATACAAAAAGTTTTCTGTTGTCCGTCACAGATATCTACCACAAACCCACAGACACCCAACAATATGTTCATTTCAAAAGCCATCACCCAAAAAGCTGCCTAAAATCCATCCCCTATTCCCTAGCACGTAGAATTTGTACAATAGTGACTGATAAACATCTCCGAAAAATCCGCTTAGAAGAACTACATAAAACTCTCAAGAGACGAGGCTACCCCACAACACTAATAAACAAAGGTATTGAACTCATGAAAGAAATTCCTCTAGACCAACTTAGAAATAAAAAGAAACGTAACGTCGAACAAACTCTAGCATATGTCTCAACGTACAACAAAAACAACCCAGAAATATTCCCAGAAATCACAAAAAATCTAGATTTACTTAGCAAGAATAATAAACTGAATAATATACTAAAAACAACCAAAATAATTAAGAGCAAACGCCAATCTAGAAACCTAAAACACATATTAACCTCATCTAAATTTAGTCAACACAAAATACAGGGAGTCACAAAATGCAACAAAAAAAGATGTGGAGTGTGAAATTATGTAAAACAAAGTATAATATTTTTTCTCAATAAATCCACATTACAACCAAAAACGTTTGCGGCACCCCTCTTCTTTTTAATATACATACTTTTCTCTCGTTGGAACCACTACAACATATTTCTTTTATATATATATATATAATATTAAGAGTCAGAGTTGAATTAGGCCAGGAAACAGTTGTATTAAGAGTACTCAATACATGGTATCTCTCTATATTTCTGAGATGACAATATTTACATTATTCGAACTATTGTCCTCATCTTTGTTGCCATATTTATAACAACGTTTCCGCCGTTGTACGCTCCGGCCTTCTTCAGGTGGTTGTAATGTCGAACTGAACCCTTTATTTCGCTCACTGGGGTAAACTGTTCTAGTTCCTGTGCCATGTTTAATGGATGTCCGTTATCAGTTATCTCCTGTTAATTCCCCTCTCCAAGTTCTCCACTGCCTTAAACGGGTATTGAACTCACACTCTTTGGGTCCTTTTATTGGATCTAACCAACGCCTTTATCCACTGTGCCATGTGTCCTTGAGTAAATAAAGGTTTCAGTTCGTACAACAGCCGAAACATTGTAATAAATATGGTGACAAAGATGAGGAGAATAGTCCGAATAATGTAAATAATGTACATAATGCCTCATCTCAGAAATATAGAGAGATATTGATATTTTTTGTATTAGATACATTGAAAGGAAATATATATTCATACCAGAATTGTAATTTGGAATCACCACAAGCAAAATATACAATGTTTTATTGTATTCAAGAAGTAAAAACTGCAAAAATTGTAAAAGATTACGGAAAAGGCCTAATCAACGAATAAGATCTTACACCTTTTCTTAGATCATAATTAATAAAACCAAAAATAGATAAAAGTATATATAACTCCGTAATAATACTGGGCACAAATTAAATAGAAAATGTTTTAAATTTCCATTATTTATTGAATCTCGCACTAAAACTGCTTCAGTAGTTAATTTATCTGCTCTTTCCACACCTTTTGAATGTGCTGGTAAGGGACACAGTTGTTTCATAGCCTCTTTCCTCAACTCCAATTCATTTGATTTCCTCATTGAGTAAAGAATATTTTCTGGTAGGAATGCGAAAGTACTGTGTCGCAAATTTTTAATGAAACATTTCAGTCGACAGTTAATTTATACCCTGGACCATGTTGAAAAACTACTGTTGTTGGTTATGAAATGTATGATGCCTTTTAATTTCAAACCAACTGCTTATATGACAATTATAAATTTTGTTATCGCTTTATTATGAATTTTATTATCTCTTTTAATTTCAAACCAACTGCTTATATGACAATTATAAATTTTGTTATCGCTTTATTATGAATTTTATTATCTCTTTTAATTTCAAACCAACTGCTTATATGACAATTATAAATTTTGTTATAGCTTTATTATGAATTTTATTATCTCTTTTAATTTCAAACCAACTGCTTATATGACAATTATAAATTTTGTTATCGCTTTATTATGAATTTTATTATCTCTTTTAATTTCAAACCAACTGCTTATATGACAATTATAAATTTTGTTATCGCTTTATTATGAATTTTATTATCTTTTTAATTTCAAACCAACTGCTTATATGACAATTATAAATTTTGTTATCGCTTTATTATGAATTTTATTATCTCTTTTAATTTCAAACCAACTGCTTATATGACAATTATAAATTTTATTATCGCTTTATTATAAATTTTATTATCTCTTAATTTCAAACCATCTGATTATATGACATTATTTACATTATTCGGACTACTGTCTTTATCTTTGTCGCCATATTTATCACAACCTTTCGGCCGTTGTACGCTCCGGCCTTCTTCAGGTGGTTGGAATTTCGAACTGGACCCTTTATTTCGCTCAATGGGGTAGACTGTTCTAGTTCCACGTGCATATAAATTTTATTATACCTTTTATCGTAAGTTTTATTATCCATTTTAATTTCAAACCAACTGATTAGATGACAATTATAAATTTTATTATCGCTTTATTATAAATTTTATTATCCCTTTTAATTTCAAACCATCTGCTTATATGACAATTATAAATTTTATTATCCCTTTTAATTTCAAACCATCTGCTTATATGACAATTATAAATTTTAATATCCCTTTTAATTTCAAACCATCTGCTTATATGACAATTATAAATTTTAATATCCTTTTAATTTCAAACCATCTGCTTATATGACAATTATAAATTTTAATATCCTTTTAATTTCAAACCATCTGCTTATATGACAATTATAAATTTTAATATCCTTTTAATTTCAAACCATCTGCTTATATGACAATTATAAATTTTAATATCCCTTTTAATTTCAAACCATCTGCTTATATGACAATTATAAATTTTAATATCCCTTTTAATTTCAAACCATCTGCTTATATGAAAATTATAAATTTTAATATCCCTTTTAATTTCAAACCATCTGCTTATATGACAATTATAAATTTTATTATCCCTTTTATCGTAAGTTTTATTATCCATTTTAATTTCAAACCAAATGATTATATTACAATTATAAATTTTACAATGCGGTGCTATAAGATTTTCACTGATCATTGGAATAAAAACACCATGAAAGTGTAAATATAGGTTTTAATACCAGCAATACATATTCGTAAAAGGTTAATACCAGCAATGATTATTTGAAGAAAAATATTATTATCAGCAATACATTCAATACCAACATTAAAAATCTTGTAGGTATTAAATAACCTATAGAGATTGATATACCGTAAACCAAACTAAACCTAACTAAACCAAGACAAACTATGGCGTATGGCTACATTACGTTGAAACACCGATGAACGCACTGGAAAATAAGTTAAACAACGTCGAACTTGGACCTGTATATAGATGGGTGACTGCTTAGGAATACCATTAATACCTTTAAGCTTGGATGCGCGGGTGGTGTAATGCATAATGACTCGGAATTGTTAATTGGAGAAGCGAGTTCCAATTCACGTCGTGTTCGTTATATTCACTTAAGCGCAAATACATTTGGGAAAGGTATGAATCTAACTCTTCTCCCCCAGCTATGGGTTAATAAGTAAAACTTGTATCACTAAACTATGATTATCTCAAAAAATATTGTTACAATCTAAAAATATTTTGGAGGTTTGAATAACCCGCAAATGTTTCATAAACCGTCTTTCTTTCTTTTTATGTGCAATGTTCTTTCAGGATGTAGGCGATCATGGCTCTCCACCTCCTTCTATCCCTTTCAGCTCTCAACAACTTCCTTCCCTCTGCTTCCTCCCCCCAGACCATGTTCGGTCATCCGCTTGCTTAAGTCCACCAGGTATGTCACGCGTTGTTTTCTCTTGTCTCTCTTTCATTTTATTCGACCCCTGAGTATCAGATTTTCCAGAATCTGATACTCATGGTCCCAGAAACTTCAGCTACCTCTTCTTGATATTAAGTATAAGCCTCCTCCTTGTTTGCAAACTCTTTAAGATCTCATCGTTGCTCACACGCTTGGTCCATGATATCCTCAGCATCCTTCTGTACAACATAAT
This sequence comes from Acanthosepion pharaonis, assembly GCA_903632075.3. Taxonomy (NCBI): domain Eukaryota; kingdom Metazoa; phylum Mollusca; class Cephalopoda; order Sepiida; family Sepiidae; genus Acanthosepion; species Acanthosepion pharaonis. The sequence goes on along the minus strand of CAHIKZ030004391.1, from coordinate 3,046,993 downwards.
CTCTGTTGAGTCTCTTCTTCATCATTGTGGAAATCGTCCAACATTCGCTGCCGTAAAAAACAGATATCACGTAATAGCTCAGTATTCTTTTCTTTGCGATATCCTGCCCAGCTTTTGAAATGTGTCCTTGGCCATCCCAATACGTCTACGGATCTCTGTGTCACACTTACAGTCCTTTGTCAAGACGCATCTCAGGTATTTAAACTTCCGCGTCTGCATGATTCTAGAGTTCCCAACCTTCAGATTACAATTCGGGCTCATCCTCTTACTGACGACCGGGCACTCCGTCTTCTTGTAGTTTATGTTTAGTCTTTTCTTCTCACTCTCCGTCGCTATCTTCTGTAGGAGATTTTGTCATTTCATTTCCGTGTCTGCTATCAGTACTGAGTCATCTGCGTATCTTATGTTTTTAAGATTGTGACCGCCAATGCTAAATCCCGGTAGGGTTTCCAATTCGCTCAGAATTACCTCGCTGTATAGGTTGAACAGGTCGGGTGAGAAGACACATCCTTGCCTTACGCGTCTTTCTATTTTTGTATATTCACTTAACTCGTTCCCAATGCGCATGCATGCTGTTTGCTGCCAGTATAGGTTCTTGATTATTCTGATATCTTTGCCGAATATATCGAAGTTGCTGAGCAGTTCCATCATATTCTTGTGGTGTACTTTGTCGAAGGCCTTTGCGTAGTCTATGAAACATAGATACAGGTCCTTCTGCGTCTGTATCGCTCTTTCTGATAACATTCTGAGCATGAATATCGCGTTCCTTCTTCCAGTGTCTTTAACGAACCTACCCACCCGTTCTTGTCCTATCTCTGGCCTGATTCTGCTGCGCGCTAAAACGAACAAACCACTCAAAATAAAATACTGATTAGCTACACAGGCATGGCTTTTTGATTTATTTACATTCTTTTAAATATAAATGTATATGAACTAATATGATTTCAAAATGAGGGATCATTTTATATATAGATTGTAATATAGAATTGATCCCCCACTTTATATCCACACTATAATTTCTCGTTTATCAAATTCTGGTTTGGTATGAATCCCCCTCTTCCCCACACGGCTATGCGTTAATTATTAAGACTTATATGACTAAACTATTATTATTAAAAAAAAAAATTATTATTTAAAAAAAAAAAAAATCTTAGAATCTAAAAATATTTTCTGATTTTAAATAACCTGTAAAATAAGCCGAAGAAAACGAATCAAACAATGATCAGGACACAGCGATTTGATTTCAAAATTTTCCTTCTCCTATGCTGGTTGCCGGTCACGGCTAGAAAGTCGAGTCTACCCTACTATTTAACCCATAGGTGAGAATAGAATAGATGGATTTATGCCTTTCCCAATAGCATTTGTGCGAATATGAATATAACCATCTTAGCCAGAATTCGAAATCGGCTCGTCGACATCTCATTCCGTGCTTTTAACAATTACACCAACTGCACATCCTAGATAAATCACATGTAGAGGAAAAAGCTGAGAACGAAAGATTTTGAGATTACCAAGGATTTCTCCAGAACACGAATGTCCGTTTCTAAAAAGAACATATAAACTAAGTCATAAATACATCTTTATCGAAATGTGTCAAAGTTCCCAGTCAGTTACCCGTATTTAAATGATTTTGTAGACTGATGCTTACCTTTAATAATCAAGCGAGAATGTGCATTTTAATTTGGCTAGACCACATTGGTAATCTTAGTATTATCCATGGGGATTATTATTGCCTTTTTTAAAGATTTACCGATTTCAATACGTTGGCGTACTTTTTTCAATAAGTGAGAGGAGAATTCAGAATTCATCATTTGATGTTCCTGTTAGAAGGCTTATTCTTATACAAGTCCTAATATTGTAAAGTCTTTTATTTACCGATCATGAGAAAGTAATTAGTTTTGCTCTTGTCGACTGTGCACGAAATATGCAGAGAAATAGAAAAAGAAAAGGAAGAAAAAAAACGAAACATGCAGATAAAAAAATGTGACGGGAA
>CAHIKZ030004391.1:3037500-3042500 GCA_903632075.3 Acanthosepion pharaonis | reverse complement strand
GAAGGAAGGAAGGAAGGAAGGAAGGAAGGAAAAACGAAAATTTACCACGGAGTAGAGACAATATGATTGAAAAGAAAGAAAGAAAGAAAGAAAGAAAGAAAGAAAGAAAGAAAGAAAAAAGAAAAAGAAAAAAGAAAAAACTTAGCAAAGCGTAGAGAAAATAAACGAAGAATGGAAGGAAGGAAGGAAGAAAGGAAGGAAGGAAGAAAGGAAGGAAGGAAGGAAGGAAGGAAGGAAGGAAGGAAGGAAGCAAGGTAGGAAGGAAAAACGAAAATTTACCACGGAGTAGAGACAATATGAGTGAAAAGAAAGAAAGAAAGAAAGAAAGAAAGATAGAAAGAAAGAAAGAAAGAAAACTTAGCAAAGCGTAGAGAAAATAAAGGAAGGAAGGAAGGAAGGAAGGAAGGAAGGAAGGAAGGATTGAAGGAAGGAAGGAAGGAAAAACGAAAATTTACCACGGAGTAGAGACAATATGAGTGAAAAGAAAGAAAGAAAGAAAGAAAGAAAGAAAGAAAGAAAGAAAGAAAGAAAGTAACTTAGCAAAGCGTAGAGAAAATAAATGAAGAATGGAAGGAAGGAAGGAAAAAAGGAAGGAAGGAAGGAAGGAAGGAAGGAAGCAAGGTAGGAAGGAAAAACGAAAATTTACCACGGAGTAGAGACAATATGAGTGAAAAGAAAGAAAGAAAGAAAGAAAGAAAGAAAGAAAGAAAGAAAGAAAGAAAGAAAGATAGAAAGAAAGAAAGAAAACTTAGCAAAGCGTAGAGAAAATAAAGGAAGGAAGGAAGGAAAAACGAAAATTTACCACGTAGTAGAGACAATATGAGTGAAAAGAAAAAAGAAAGAAAGAAGGAAGCGTAGAGAAAATAAATGAAGAATGGAAGGAAGGAAGGAAGGAAGGAAGGAAGGAAGGAAAAACGAAAATTTAATACGAAGTAGAGACAATATGAGTGAAAAGAAAGAAAGAAAGAAAGAAAATGTAGCACTGACTAGAGACAACGTGAGAGAAAAGAAAGAAAAAAGAAAAAATGAAAGGAATAAAGAAAAAACGAATTTTAGTACTTAGTAGACACAATATGAGAGAAATGAGAGAAAGAAAGAAAGAAAGAAGGAAAGAAAGAAAAAACGAACATTTGGCACTGAAAAGAGACAATATGAGAGAAAAACCACAAGAAGTAGAACCCAGTCATGGCTCTCAGACAATTTATGCGACCACATCACCACTGACATCTAGCCACCTAACTATATATACATACAAAATATAGTGCAGGATATATATATATATATATATATATATATATATATATATATATATATATATATATATATATATATATATATATATATATAAATTTAAATGTTAATTTAGTGGATACATGTAAAGTATGAGGAGACAATGCTCTTAGAAACACAGCCCGAATCTATGTCCCACGGCCTATGTATTCGACAGTCTTAATAAGGAAAATGTTCCTTCGGACAAAGATCGAACCTGCCTCCCCATTTTCAGGGAAAACATCGTATTTGTCATTCGAGAAAAGTTTTAATAATCTATCTATCTATCTATTTATCTATCTATCTATCTATTAAGAAGGTTTGGTTAAACAATTTAGATGTATTATGTTTATTTATGTCAGTTTTAATACATTCAAGTGCACGAAATAAACTGACCCAGAAATGTAGTTGGGATATTATTTGAAAATTAAAATTATTTGAAAGAAAATTTCATTTTTCTTCATCGATTTTCTACACTCACCAAGAAATAAATACGTGCAATTGAAAGTATTAAAACTAACACAAATACACATAATATGTCTAAATTATTTAATCAAACATGCCTGAATAAAAATATGCTAACTAAATAACTGGAATTTATGAACAGGGATCGTATCATTCATATACAGGTTCGGGGTTGATGTATCTTATTTATATTATTTGCAAAGATGTATTCTCGCCATTTAAATCATTAACCTCTATATTAGTTTCTTGTATGAATGATTCATGAATTTATATATATATATATATATATATATATATATATATATATATATAAAAAAACCAATTTAAACGTTATTTTTAGTGGGTACTCATATTTTCGGTAGATGCACCGTTAATTTAATATGTTTACTTTTTCGTCTACTGGCTTGAATATTCGAGAAATCTTACAACTAATTAATATGCGCTCTCCGGCAGGATTTGAACCAGCAAGGAGCAGCGGTAACCGTCTATATAGCCAACGTGCTTTACCTGGCTAGGCTACGAAGAACCTTTGCCGATCAAGACTGTTTGAATTGTGCCTATGAGCGACATCATCCTCGTTAATCGCAGGTGCAAACGCTTTTAAATGGATACTTCTTTAATCAAAATTTCTCGAATATTCAGACCGATGGACGAAAATAAATAAATATACAGTTCAATAAATAAACTAGGCGTATACTCAAATATTTGTATCCACTAAAAATAACGTTTACATTGATAAAATATATCAGATTAATAAATAAAAAATCCATTACTTCTTTAGAAATTGTTTTGTTTACGTTGGGCAGATATAAAATTTCGAAATTCTATAACGATTGCATGATCGGCCTAGGTTCTTCGTGGCTGAGTTGGTTAAAGCTCGACGGATCTAACGATGGTTCTGTCTGCCCAGGGGAAAACTGATAAGAATCCTGTCGGGGAAAGAACATTTTTCTTTAATAAGATTGCACGAATATTCAGGTCAGTAGACGAAAATAATTATAATTTTTAATAAAGAAACGGCGAGTCTACAGTAATATGAGTATCCACTAAAAATAACGTTTAAGCTAATAAAATCTGTCGGATTAATAAACAAAAGAAAATTAGTTACTACATTAGAAAAAAAAATAAATATGCTATTTAATTATATGACACGTGGAACTAGAACAACCTACGCCGGTGGACGAAATAAAAGGTTCGTTCAAAATTCCTATCACTTGAAAAAAAAAACCGGAGCGTACAACGACTGAAACGTCATGAATATGGTAACGAAGATGAGGACAACAGTCTGAACAATTTAAATAGTGTAAACTACAATAACTCATCTCAGAAATATAGAAATATCCTGAAGAAAGCCGGAGCGCACAACGGTCGAAATGTCGTGAATATGGCAACGAAGATGAGGAGAAAAGTTCGAACAGTTCAAATAGTTTAAGTAATTACAATACCTCATCTAAAAAATACAGACAAATCCTGAAGAATGCCGGAGCGTACAATGGTCGAAACGACGTGAATATGGCAATAAAAATGAGGACAACAGTTCGAACAATTCAAATAGTGTAAATAGTTGCAATACCTCATTTCAGAAATATAGACAGATCCTAGAGAATGCCGAAACCTACAACGGTCAAAACGTCGTGAATATGGCAACGAAGATGAAGGCAAAATTTCGAACAATGTAATTAGTTTAAATAATTACAATACCTCATCTCAAAAAATACAGACAGGTCCTGAAGAATGCCGGAGGGTATAACGGTCGAAGCGTGGTGAATATGACAACGAAGATGAAGACAAATTTCGAACAAATTAGATAGTTGAAATAATTACAATACAACATCTCAGAAATAGAGACAGATAAAAATAACATTTAAGCAACATATATATATATATATATATATATATATATAAGTGGTCGTAAGTCATTAACTTCTCGTTAATAGAGGCATCATTTTATAAGATTTAATTTTTCTTAATGTGACGATTGCGAATCACAATTATTCCGCTTTTGAAACTGTTTATTTTGACTGAATTCCTTTCGTTATTTTTTGTTGTTGTTGTTTTTCGTTTTTTTGCGAATTTGAAAATAAAGTAATTTTTTTCTTTTCTGACTGAAGGAGTGTGTGCTCGTTAACTGATCACCGCGGGCTTTTTTTTTTTTTTGAAGAAGAAGAAATGGTACGAACTGAAATATAAAAAAAAAGGTTCACTTTACTAGAAGACAAATAATTCTATTAAACAAATGTTGTATTCCCTCTTGATTGCCTTAAAAGGTAAAAAAAAAATGGCGACTTTTCTTTGATCAAAGAAATAAAAATCAAAAAAGGAAAAAGAGAAAGCGACGTTTGAAAAAAATAATGCTTTCTTTAAAATAAATGCAGAGATTTAGCAGAAATTCCCTTAAATTTTTTCTTAAACTTTGAAAGGAAAAAATTTAAAAATTATTAAAGAAAGGAGAGGAAAGCTTTATTTTTGTTTGTTTGTAGAGCTATAAACAAATTTAACTATTGATATAGAGTGATTTTATGTCTATTACTGTTAACGACTCGTATATTGTTTTTGCTCTAATGATTTATGTAGGAAAATCACGACAATTTCCCGCGTTCCACGCACACAGAGACACACACATACATCCACACACACTAGCGCAAAGACCCACACACATATTTTGTTTTACTAAGCTCAGTTAATTTTTTAAACATCACTTCTTTTCATTTCTTATGATAAAATTTCAATTTTAGTTACATCTTCCATATATTTCTTGTATTTTCCAATTCACTTTGAATTCCACATCTATCTATCTATCTATCTATCTATCGCAATCTTTTCATATCTATATTTCTATCGCAGTCTCTTCTATCTATCTGTCTATCTATCTATCTATCTATTTCTACCATTCTATTCATCTATCTATCTATTCCAATTTTTCATATCTATCTATCTTCCAATCTTTTCATATCCATCTATCTATCTATCTATCTATCTATCTATCTATCTATCTATCTATCTATCTATCTATGATATCTATATCTATCTATCCCAATCTTTTCATGTATATCTCATCTACATCATCTATCTCCAATCTTTTCATATCTATCTATCTGTCTATCCCAATATCTATCTATCTATCTATCTATCTATCTATCTATCTATCTATCTATCTATCTATCCCAATCTTTTCATATCTATCTATCTATCTATCTATCTATTCCAATCTTTTCATATCTATCTATCTATCTATCCCAATCTTTTCATATCTATCTATCTATCTA
>CAHIKZ030004391.1:3012500-3032500 GCA_903632075.3 Acanthosepion pharaonis | reverse complement strand
GAAATCGGTTGAAAAATGTAGGAAATCCGATCCAATATATAAACGTACAGACACACATACACACACAATCTGCGTTTTATAATAAGTAAGATTCTAAATTAAAAAATTTTTAAAAGTGAACAATTCTTCTTTTGATTTTATCAACAATCTCTAAATGCATAGCAGGATCATCGGAGCATATGTGGCAGCAATACGCATAGACGTATGGTAGACATATATATGAAAGTTAGATTAAGGAGAGAAAAAAAATCTATCCAGCACGACACAGTGAACGAATGAACCTAGTAATCGATTCAATATAATCTTTCCACTTCATGACAGCGGGAAACTTTAGTCCGAGAAGGCGCAGTATGTCACTCTACTGGGGGTTAGCATCTGCCAAGCGGATGGAAAGTAAAATCGGTTTTCCGAGACGAGAAGTGATTCCTGTGGGCTACAGCGGCAGAACAAGCCGGTGTGAACCAAGATATTTTTAAGATGGAAAAAAAAATCAGATTCCTGCTTTAACACAGGGAGAATTCTTTTTTCATTTTACGATTCAGACAATATTTTCTGTACTCAGGTTCCTGTTTTTCAGAAACAAATTGAGTATTTAAATGTCCCAAGGACTTGCGCTTATAATTAATATGAACTGCAAAAATGAATTTCTGGAAATGTCATAAAATTAAATTAAGTGCGAAGTAACAGATGTAAAAAAATACATCATTTACGAAGATTTTTTTAAAGAAGGAAAGGTAGTAAAATTTACATATATATATATATATATATATATATATATATATCTTTATATATAATATATATTTAATTCCTTTTTCATCTGTTTCATTGTTTCATTTAAAATACATTTGTTCATAAATAAAGTGATCCTTAATTACGCCATCATTTTTTTCTCTCGATTGACCTTTTCACTTCTGGCAAATCTTGATTATACAAATTCTTCTGACTTGTCACTACGTGATTGGACGAGAATAGATTCATTGTTTTTATTTATTTAATTCTTTTTTTTTCTTTTTTGCCTTTGACACGACTTTTTGGGTTTGTTTTTTCCATCATTTATTTAGATTCACCCTCTTTTCATTTTCCCTATTTCATTTCTTCTCGCCTGTTTGTTTTTGCTCTTTTTTCTCATCGTTTAATTTTCTTTCTTTCTTTCTTTACTTTTTCTTGTTTCTTTATTTTTTCTTTTTTCTTTTTCTTTTTTTTCTTATTCGCCTTCTGTCCTTTCTTTCTTTTTTTCTTTTTTCTGTCTTTAGTCTTTTTACTTTCTTTCACTTTCCATGGAATTTCTTCATAATCCCTCTCTCCTACCGTCTTTCTTATTTATTCTTTAGTTTTTGTTCTTTTTCTCTTTCTCTCCTACAGTTTTTTCCTTTATTCTTTCTTTCTTACAGTCTTTCTTATTCTTCTTTAATCATTTCTTCTTTCTTCCTTTTTTCTTTCCTTGCGTCTTTCTTTTTCTTCGTTCTTCCTTTCTTTCTTTCCTATCGTCTTTCTTTCCATCCTTCTGTCTTATTTCTTCTTCCTTTCTTTCTTTCATCATTCATTTTTCTTCTTTTCCATTGTCTCTTTTTTCTAGAAATATTTTTGATACACCCTCCATATATATATATATATATATATATATTTCATCATTCATCTTTTCTGTATTTTCTTTTTTCAAAAATTATTTTTGATACACCCTGCATATATACGAGGTTCATTCAATAAATAAGGTGAATTTTTCGGTATAAGGACTTTTAATACAGATAGAAGCTTACTTTCTTTTTTTTCAACGTAGTCTCCCAGCACTGTCACACACTTTTCCCATCTGTGCACAAGCTTCCGTATTCCCTCAGTGTAAAAATCTTTGGACTGATGTCTCAGCCAGTTGCTCACAACACTTTTGACTTCATCGTCACTTTTAAACTTCGTGCCTCTCGTGAACGCTTTCAAGGGACCAAACAGGTGAAAATCTGAAGGGGCAAGGTCTGGGCTGTAAGGGGGATGAGGGAGCAGTTCCCAGCCCAGCTCGTTGATAGTCTGCACCGTTTGGGCTGCTGTGTGAGGCCTTGCGTTGTCATGATGCAAGATGACTCCTTCTGACTGATGACCCCTGCGTTTGTTCTTTATGTCTTTCTTGACCTGCCTCAGCAGTTCACAGTAGTTCTCCTGTCAGACTGAATGACTGCTTCGATCACCTCAGGAGACCTCACTTCTGTAGGCCTCCCAGGCCTGTCTTCATCCTCAACACTACTCCATCCTTCTTTAAACAATTTAGCCCACTTGTAGACATTTTTTTTTTTTTTGGCTGAAACATGTGGCACCATACACAGTTGACATTCTCCTATGAATTTCAACTGGTTTGCACCCTTCAGCAACCAAAAACTTGATAACTGACCGCTGTTCAATCCTGGAGCATGCTTCTTGGTCGGCCATTTTTGTTCATCGCCAAAACTCTCAAAGTTTTTTTTTTAATCTGCAAAAGAAATTAAATCCATGTGAAAAAGAAGTAAAACAAAAAAAAGTAAGCTTCTATTTGTATTAGAAGTCCTTATACCGAAAAATTCACCTTATTTATTGAATGAGCCTCGTATATATATATATAATTGCTTAAGTCTTTTTTTGATGTTCAGCTCAGGAACCGAGTTCGATCCTCGCTCTCTCCTCAACCTGATCTTCTTGTTATTAAAAAATATTCTTATCCCTTTTGTAGTTGGCAGATAGATTTTCCATGTTAACAGAATTTTGTATGAAGCACTTAGTGAGGATTGAACTCACTACTCATTATTAATAGTCAAACAAACTAGCCTCAAAAACAATTCCATGGTATTATCAAAGACCGAAGTGCCTTGCATAATTATGTTGCTTCTTTACTTCCACTTAATTTTAAGATTGTCGTGATCGTAGAAGCATTCCCAGGGGAGTCCACTTCACTTCGCTGTTCAGAGATAGAAGCTGTCTAATAAAAGAACGGGAAATCAGAAAGAAAACATTGGCATTGCATATAAACTTTTGAAGATCAAAGTTGACTGAGAAGCAAGAAACAGTAAGAGTGTCCCACAAGCGAGATGTGCGATCGAAGAAACTTTTAACATAGAACTTACGGATACACCTAGCCATTTCAACTGTAAAATGATGAGACCACTAGAAACAATGCTAAATACAGCGTGTGGCTTCAGAAAGGGAACTAATTCGTATGAGATTAAATGCTTAATTGATATGTGTTGTAGTTTTTTTTGTTTTTTTTTGCACTAGGACAGATTGATCAGACCTTTAAACTCTTATGGTAATTTTATAAGCCTAGCTTAGAAGGGGCACCCAGTGAGAATCGAAGTCACTATTTATTCGTAATTGATCTATTGAGACATGCTTGCTAACCATTATACCACGTCAATGTGCCCCTGAGGTATTTATAATCCTAGCATAGATGTGGTACATACCGAATGTGTGGGGCACGCAGTGAGGATCGAACTTACTATTCAGTCTTAATTGATCTATTGAGACACGCTTGCTAACCACTACACCACGTTATTGTGTCCCTGGTGATTTTAAAAGCCTAGCTTAGGTATGGTACAAGGCTGAAAATATGGGGCACCCAGTGAGGATCGGACTCACTATTCAGTCGTAATTGATCTATTGAGACCCGCTTGATAAGCATTACGCCACGTCGATGTGTCTCTGATGATTTTAAAAGCCTAGCTTAGATATGGTACAAGGCTGAAAATATGGGGCACCCAGTGAGGATCGGACTCACTATTCAGTCGTAATTGATCTATAGAGATCCGCTTGATAACCATTACGCCACGTCGATGTGTCTCTGGTGATTTTAAAAGCCTAGCTTAGATATGGTACAAGGCTGAAAATATGGGGCACCCAGTGAGGATCGGACTCACTATTCAGTCGTAATTGATCTATTGAGACCCGCTTGATAACCATTACGCCACGTCGATGTGTCTCTGATGATTTTAAAAGCCTAGCTTGGATATGGTACAAGGCTGAAAATATGGGGCACCCAGTGAGGATCGGACTCACTATTCAGTCGTAATTGATCTATTGAGACCCGCTTGATAACCATTACACCATGTCGATGTGTCTCTGGTGATTTTATAAACCAAGCTTTGATGTTGTACAATGTGATGGTATTGGGTACTACAGTTTCCTGTCTTGAGTACCTCTTGGTAAAGTTTCTTTTTTGCTATCTCTCCTAATAAGCTTACGGTCAAATCACGCTGAAACACCGGTTCTCGTACGATCGCCGCAGTTAAGCAGCGTAGAGCCAGGTCAGTACTTAGATGGGGGACCGCTTGGGAACACCTGGTACTGTAAGCCCCCAAAGTCGAACCCTTACCTCACAGTCGGTGGGGGGTGTAAACGGTAGTGTCAGAGCTATGCCGCCCGGAACTTCGTTCCTGGTAGGGCCACCCAAGGCGGACAGGTCTGACACACACGCCGGCTAACAAGGGCTCTGGTGAAAATCCAAGGAGCGTCTGCAGCGGTAACCGGCGGCTTCTGGTCGTTCCTGTCTCTGCGTCTGTGGGAACCCCGCGGCAAGCAAGAACGTTATCCGAGTAGGCCTGGGTACCGTACTTCTGTAATTTATCCCAAGAATCTTCTTCTCATAACAGGAAGAAGCCGGCTCAATCCGCCCAGGGTGAATGCCGCATCAGTACAGTACAGTATCTCTCCTAATCCTTATTTTGCCAATGATTTACGCAAGCTCCTTATGTAGGTTTTTTTCGCTACTATCCTCTACCTTCAATATGTCCTGACTGTGTAAATTTTCAACGGCCTCCATCCTCTTTATGTACCATAGAAAAAAAGTAAAATAATGCCCTGAAATAAGTAAACAAGCAATCGTTTTAATATCTCTGATTATTGACATCATTTTTTAAAGCCTTGTCGCTTCAGGACGTAGGTAATTAAGGCTCTTCGCAAATACGTTTCCTTTATTGTTGCGAATTGCCACTACTTCTTGAAAAAGACAATGGATATTTATTCAAATCGGCTTCTCTAGTTGTGCAAACCTATTGTAAAGCCAAATGAATACAAGGCTTTGGTAAGTTCTACTAGACAAACTGACTCAGCAAATGTTGAAAGAGGCAGAATATCAGACACGATTAATACAAAAAGTGATGATCATTTCATAATACTTGGTCCTAATTGAGGATCCAACGAGAAGAGTTCATCAGAGCAATTGCCATTAAAGTATTTCTAGAAAAGTCAGAGGGAAGCTATGCTACGGTGATGGGAAAGGGACTGAAGCCGAGATGCCAGGTCAGAAGCAATAATATTGCGTATTTTTCTTTGGATGTTATCAAGAATATCTAAATATATAGCTGGAGCATCAGGGCAGATGTGATGGAAATATTCTTAGCATGAACGAATAGTAGACTTATAAATATTTAAGATAGATTCGGGCGAGAAAAATTGTCTAGCACGTCAAAGTGAACTAACTGTCTTAGCTGCAGACTTAGCAATTGATTCAAAAAAATCATTCCATTTCATGGCAGCAGAACACCTTAGCCCGAGAAGGCACAATGAGTCACTCCAGTGGGGGTTAGCATCAGCCATGCTGATGAAAGGCAAACGGGTTCTCTCGGAAAATAAAAAGAGAGCAGTTTCGTTGTTGATGCGCTAAAATTAACAATCCACTACTAGCTCTATAAAAAAAAATTGTAGACCATTTGTTTTAGACCAGCTTCCAATTTGACGTAATTGAATCGGTGAAGTTTACTATTAAGATTACAGTAAATAACTGTGTTGTCAGTATAGTTGAAAATTGATGCTGGCTAACTACATTGAAACATAAGCGACATCAAATATCTTCAGTTCTATATTACCATTGTTCTCGCAGAGATTCGGATTATTCCGGAATTTCTTAGTCGTCAGCGGGTAATTAATGAGAAGTAATAAATGAAACTGCAAACCACAAATCTCAATGTACCAGAACTCTCCTCAGTACTCTGATAGAATTAATGCACCCACTCAACTAGTTTAATTATTCTTTGAATCGTTATCATCATATAATTCTTTTTGTTTCTATGTTAGCTACTTTGCACGTACGTTACGCCCGGCTCATACCCCATAAATAATGGACTATTAGAGGGGAGACTATAATTATCTCGTACTTTTTTTACGGCTTAACAACCCTTTGTGGGTTATTTAAAACCGAAATAGAATTTATATTGTAAGAATATATATATATATATATATATGTATATTTTGAGAGTAAATTTTGCATTAACGATTTTTTAAGAATAACAACGATTTTTCCAGATACAAGTCCTATTTAACCCATAGATGTGGGAGAAGATGGAATCATACCTTTCCCAATGGTATTTGCGCATAGGTGAATATAGTGAAACTGGCTGGAATTGGAACTCGGCCCTCCGATTAACAATACTGAACCATTATCCATTACACCACCCGCACTTCCAAGCTTACAGCACCTGGTATTTCCAAGCGGTCACCCATATAGATATGACCAGGCTCGACGTTGCTTAACTTCGGTGATATTACGGGAACCAATGTTTGAAATTCGTATGGTTGTATGCCCATTATATTTAGTTAGTTTGCACGTACTTTACGTCCTGCCAATACCTTATTATTAATGGGCTATTTCCTTTGGATTGCGAGGCTTACTCTTAAGAAAGGGGTAAATATTTGTGTCATCAGTTGCCAATGGTATAAGAAAGGAATATAAATGGCTCGACTCAATATACGCTGTATGTCCGGTCAGAGTTGTTGGGACGAAGAAAGATGATCCATCGGAACATTTGCCATTCAAATAGCCAAAGGGTAAGAGAGAGTGTATATAAATGTACATGTGGGAATAAAAGAAGTACGGCGGGAAATAATTCACCCGACAACAAGGTCGTGCAAACGCTTTTGGATTTGGTCGAGGCTGGAAAATATTGGTTTGGACAGCCGTGGCCGATATATGTCAGAAAAATCTCCATGTTTACTCTGGTTTGACTCTTGTAGAGGTTGATCATGGCCGAAAGGTATTCATATCTGGGGTGATATAGGGAGCCGAGTATTTTGCAGCATTTTTAGTGATGCTTCGTACAAACGATTTCCAGTTTGCCTTTCATTATTTAATTTTAAAATATTTATCAAAATGTTCCTTCATCATTTCTTGTGATATTTTATTAAAATTAATTTTTTAAAATTTTTTTTTTCTTAATTCATTTCATTTTTACAAAACATTAATTTCTATTTATTTTCTATTTATTTTTCCATTCTTGGTTGTTTTTTCTTTTCTTTTTTTCCCTTTTTTGTTTTTAGATATCTTATTTCCTTAACTTTTTCTTATTTTTTGCATTTTAATCATCTTTCAGTTTTTTTTTTTGTTTGTTTTTACTTCTTTCCACCATTTTCTTTTTTTAAGTTTAAGGTCTCCTTCTTTCCTTTCTTCATGACCATTCGTTCTTTCTTCCTTTTTCTTTCTTTCTTTCATTCTTTCTTTCTTTCTTTCACCCTCCCACGTTTAATTTTCTGCTTTCTTTCTTTCTTTCTTTCTTTTCATTTCATAACACGTTCAAATATACATTGGATTTTCTTTTCTCTTTCTATATTTCAGCTATTTTAAGAAAAGAACGGTGTCTCACCGTTCTTTTCTTTCTTTCTTTCTTTCTTTCTTTCTTTCTTTCTTTCTTTCTTTCGTTTTCTGCTTTCTTTCTTTCTTTCTCTCTTTCTTTCTTTCTTTCTTTCTTTCTTTCTTTAGTTTTCTGCTTTCTTTCTTTCTTTCTTTCTTTCCATATTTAATTTTCTGCTTTCTTATTTTATTTCTTTCTTAAATTTTCTGCTTTCTTTCTTTCTTTCTTTCTTTCTTTCTTTCTTTCTTTCTTTCTTTCTTTCTTTCACGTTTAATTTTCTTTCTTTCTTTCTTTCTTTCTTTCTTTCTTTCTTTCTTTCACCCTCCCACGTTTAATTTTCTTTCTTTCTTTCTTTCTTTCTTTCTTTCTTTCTTTCTTTCTTTCTTTCCATAATTATTTCCTTAATTTTCTCTTTCCTTTTACTTTTTAATTTCTCTGCATCTCTCTTCCCTCTCCCCCTCCCTATGTTCCCTCTCCCGCCTATCTCACTCTGTTCCCTCTCCCTCCTTTCTCTCTATGTTTCTTCTCCCCTTTTTTACTCTCTGTTCCCTCTCCGTCCTCTCTATTTTCCTTCTAACTCCTATCACTATCGCTGTCACTATTTCCTCTCCATCCTTTCTGTCTCTCTGTGTTCCTTCTCCCTCTCTCTCACTTCCTCTCTCCTTGTTCCCTTTCCCTCTTCCCTCTCTATGTTGCCCCTCCCTCCTCTCTCTGCCCCACCTCCATCTCTTTCTTTCGGATACTTTGGCGCATTGGCGTTTTTCCTTTTGGTTTTGAATATTTTTAATTGTTCACTCTTTGTCTCATTAAAAAAAAATTCTCTCTCTCTTTCTCCTCTTCTCTCCTCTATCTATCTCCCCCTCTCCTCTCTTCCAGACTCTTCTCCCTCCCTCTCTCTCTCTCTGTTGCTTTTTTCTTCACCTCTCTTTTCCACTCACACACGCTTATATGTTTCTCTTTTCTGCTATTTCTTCTTCATATTCTCCCCTACTTCCCTATTCTAATTTCTCCCCTTAATTCTTAATTTTTAACCTCGAGCCAATTCCGACTCCCCACAACTACCTCACCCATTCCCCACCTACAGTTTTACCGCCACATCCCGTGTTTTCTCCCATCTCTAATTTCCTAAAGTGTTCCTTAGGCCGTCATGATACGGGTGGCAAAGTTGTTTTTATTCAAATATCCTTTGTTCTTGTACGTTTTTCTTTGCTGAATTCTTATTGTTGTGGTTACTGGATGGACGGTTGGGTGTATTTTAGCTGATGGGGAAACTATGCTTTTGGGTTTTAAACTTTTGTAGCGTTGGCTTTCTGCTATTTTCTTGTCAACTTTTTTTCTTTAACTCGGGGAATGCTTTTGTTTTTTTATTCTAAAACAGATTTAAAAGAAAATTTATAAGAATTTATTTTTACTTTATTCATTTATCTAAATAATTTTAAATATAATTTCTAATTTTGTGATTTGTATAGGTTAAGCTTTTCTTTCGTTTTTACTCTCAAAGAACTCTTGGAAAAGGTGGTATAGAAACGCAAGAATAAATGCTAACTTATATACGACAAGAAGACAGAATAAACAGGGTTTCCATAAAGTTTTTGTTTTATACAATTTGAAAAAAAGTTATTACAAAAGCAAATGAACAGACAAATATGTGGAAATTGTTACAAAATGAAGAGGAGATATTGAAGGATTTTTTAACTAATTTTATCCACCTCTATCTGGACACCATTAGTTGCATGAAGTACATCAGGACGGTACTTGGTTTCTGGCCATGTTCGCTGTAGCATAGCCTCATCAATGATGGTAATCAATGATCTTTTGCTTCGAGTAAATTCGATGGTAAAAAAACTAATCTAACATGGAAACCCCCTGTAATTGTAGAATTAAGGTAAACTCCCCAGTAGAGGGCAAATGCAGATCCACTAGGGTAGTATACCAAACAACCATTAGCCCTAAAGAAAATACGACAAACCATAATATTTACATAGGTATTTCTGCAGGAGAATTTAAAAAGAGAATCGATAAACATAGCCATTCATTCACCAATCCAAAATTAGAACACCAAACAGCGCTTTCAAAAAAAAAAAAAATGGGAATTGAAGGAAAAGTATCTGAATCCGCAAAAAAAAATGGAAAGTACTAGGTTTCGCGAACACCCCCCAATAGTTTTGGGGATAAGCGCAAGCTATGTTTAGAAGAAAAAAATCAGTATAATAAAATATAAAGATTAACGCAAAATATTAAATCAACGGAGGAAACCAGTCACGAAATGCAGACATAGAAATATATTTCAAATTATATAAGAATACATGTGCACATATGTGGGGGTATATGTGTACGTATAGTGATATATATGTATGAACATATATATATATATGTGTGTGTGTGTGTATGAGTGTGTGTGTGCGCGCGCGTGTGTGTATGTGTATGAAGAAAAGTAGGCATATAAGTGTGTTGGACAGCATGATTTATCCGTTGGATGCTCTGGTATTACCTACACTCTATAAATCTATAACACAACTAATTTACATTAATCTTAACGGGCTTAAGTTTAAATCGCCCATCGCTTATTAATAATATTAAACACCTTTAGTACCAAAATTATTTACTGTGATTCCCAGAAAAACACACTCATTGTAGGAACTGATATTAAACTACAAAGTCCTGGCCATAAACAAGCTTCTTGTTTGCATTTCTACCAATTTCCGATCAGCTCCCTTATACAGGGACGCTTGTTTACAAAGCATTTCAGAGCGACAACAGGATAGATTTAAAACCTTAAAATAATTATAACAGCGCGTTAACGCACGTTATTTTTTTAAAATCACCATCAGAAAGAAAGAAAATTTTATCTCAGTTACATTAAAAGTGTCTTTGTAATTCAGCCCAGAGGCACTTGGGTAAGTAAAAACTACGGCGCCTTCTTTGATGAATTTCATTTTTAACATCAACAGATGATTAAGGAGCTGGTAAGGATCAGTGTAAAAATCAATAGATGTTATATTACTATATAATTCAATGATATATATATATATATATATACACAGAGATATAGATATAGATATTTGCAAGGGTGTGTATACAGTATATGACAGAGCAAGATCTTTAATATTACCTTCAAATATTACCCCATATTAACTAAAATTTAAGTAAAAGAGATTACCCATCTAGAAACAGTCACGAGTGAAATTCCTGAACAAAATTCAAACGGATAGAGATGTCAACTTAATAATCAATAATAACATTTTTGTTGTGGTAGGATCCACCTAATTTACATAATGGAGTACCGACCATATAAATATGGTTGGTACCGGGAAGACGGGGAAGGAAGAAGAGATCCAATCCAGAGACTCTGCCCGACTGTGCCTAAGTCAACCCATTCTACAGGAACGGTCTTCCCAAGAATATACCAAACACTCTGTAAATATTGTGTATACTTTCTTTGTTCAATACATTTTGTTTCAGTACATTTTGTGTTGTATTATTATTATTATTCCATGCTTTATTCAAGTTTCAACAATTTCTTAAAGAGATTAAAAAAGAGATAACTACAAGTAAACTTATATTTTAAAATAAAATTTTATTCTTTTAATGTACTTTCTATGAATATTTTTCTAATTGACTATTTCATAGAAAATCCCTAAAATTTTAAAAAAATTTAAATTACTGACAAACATAAAATTAAATTATTTGTAGACAGTCTAGAGACATTCAAATTTATATCAAATATTATAAACTTTATGAACCCCCAAAACAACACTTTCAAAGTAAAACAAAATAAAAGCGTCTGTTTCTAGCCTTTTTTTTACAAAGAAAATTAGTGACAACTTCTCTCATAACTTCCTTCTCTCTTTTTCTCTCCATGGGTTTTTTCTTCTCTACCCCTTCGATATCAATATATAACTACCGTTAAGTTAACCGTTTAAATGTGTCAATATCTGCTAACTCACTCATGTCTTCTCTCTCCCCCCTCACTTCCTCACTTCGTTAATTTCCATATGTTTAATACGGCCCGTCAAAAATGTGTAAATTTTCTTTTCATTTTTTGTTTGGAAGTAAAGTCTGATAATCCGCAGTCTTTTTAAAAGGGTTGTGGTGAAATAATTTATTACATGGAACCTTAAAGTGGTCTGTTTTTATTTAATATATATATATATATATATATATATATATATGGAGGCACGGTGGAGTAATGGAAGGCGGCTAGGATTGAGGAATCGGAGAGCCGATGTCGTACTAATATCCTTGTGAATCCTCTTCTTCTCCCTATGGGTAAATAGCAGGACAGACTGGATGGCAACTGGTCTAGGACAACTCTGAATTCAAACTCAGAATGGAGCCCCTAAGGCGGATGGATGACACTTTGTGCTACCTTCCGGCTGTATTGGTTTATCCTCTCTTTTGGACTCTGCTAGCAAGGCCGAGAGGGGGCAGCCCTAGTTCTTCATATATCCCGCCCAGGCTCGTGGCGCACCGCGCTACTCCATCGTCTCTCGAGGACGGATGCCGACGACGGTATCTATATATATATATATATATATATGTGTGTGTGTGTGTGTGTGTGTGTGTGTGTGTGTGTGTGTGTGTGTGTTGTGTGACGTCACCCCGGCCTGTCTGCCTCCGTGCTATCCTGTGACGACCAATGTGACTTGGTATTGATCGCAGCGCCAAATGTGACGTTCTAACCCTTGGCTGATTCGGATGGGAATCTGGTTAGATTCGGTATCAGCTTTGTCGATCCCAGCTCGCCTCCAACGTCTGGTTACCGAAGTAACTGCTTTGATTTCTAGTCTAACCTACCCACGTTGTGATTTGATCTTAGGTAGACGAAATCAATCAGTCGCCGGGCCGTAATGCAAGCCGAATTCGAGCAAAGGTGACATCGCACAAGTATATGTAAAAGAAAATAAAGTAACAACACGAAAGATTCAAATGTGTTAAAAAAAGAATAACAAATATTTTATATCTGGTTGCTGAATACATGACTGCATCTTTCTCCCAACCCGCTTCTATGGATACGTGACACTTTGCGTTTGTTAGGCGAGTCTTAATATCTTAAGTTGTTTTTCAATAACTGGCTTTTTGTATCTTCAGGCGATATTCGTAAAACTTGTTTTGGTGATGTGAGTCTCAGTCGTTCTTCAAAAATAAATTGTTCTTGGTTAGAAGTCGAAGTCGGAATGCGTGGATCATCAGTCACCTTCCTGCGAGGCTGGTCTCAGAGTTTACAGCTCAACTCTGTCTGCGTCTGCGTCTCCTCGGAACTCTGCCGAACTCTAACTCCAACTACCGTCAACTCGCTGCGACTCTGTTTATATGGACGCCGACTAAAACGGGGTGTGGCCTATCGTGTTTTGGGTTCCTCGATAATTCTAAATCCACAATAAGGATTTTCTTTATTTTCGGACGGGAAAATTTATCACTTTCCATTTTTGGAAGTCCATTACTTTCTGCTTTAGAGAGGTTCTTAAGGGAATCGTCTTCCAAAATTCATCCTTTCTCATATTGGTATCTCACACTAATCCCCTCAGAGGGCGTCAACAGGTTTCCCTTCTTTTTCATAGTGGTATTTCACACCAATCCCCTCAGATGTCGTCAACAGGCTTCCCTTCCTTCTCATATGTTTACCTTCGCCCACCGCTCACGCCACCACTCAGCCAATGACGCTCGGCAGCGAGTGTGTTTACAATTATCGCTCAAAGGAAAAAAAAATATCTTCCCTTTTTTTTCTTTTCTTTCTTTTCCTCCGCCAGACACCTACGACTCGTAGTGTAGTCCTTAATCTCTATCTTAACCGAATGTCATCTGGAATTTATCAACGAGATTTTCGCCAGCGTCAAATGTGTGGTCAACTAGACGTCTTCGCACCCTGTCGCCAATTATCTGTCCCGGTAACAAACTTTTATCATGTCCAGGTCTGGACAATAAAACAGGTGGTTTCTTTCCCAAAACAAATGATATCTCCGAAAGATAGTTAATTCGCCCTGTAGGCCACTTGACCAATTTGAAATTTTCATTATTGCCATGGGCAGATTGCTATCTTTTATTCGCCGCGTCATAGCATAAATTAATTCCGACAGATCCGAGATTTTACGAATTTCCTATCTTTCGCGAAAAAAATACCTTTTTTTCGCAAATGAAAATAAAATCTTTACTACTTTTCTTTGTTAAAAAAAATAACATCGCTCAGTATGTCTTTCGTGATAGCTTCTTCTCGCCTTAATTATTTCTTGCTTTTAATTTTCACGCGACCGCTAAATAGTGTCACACACACACACACACACACATATATATATATATATATATGAAGAAATATAGTTTTAATGTGTGCTATATTTATGGGATAAAGTGCTCAATATCAATTATAGAGTGATATGAACATAGAAATCAACACTACAAAGGCGACAGTCTGGTTTCATGCAATAAGCAATGGCCTGACGATTGCATATAGCATGAAACAGACTGGCGCCTCTAAGTGTTGACTTCTATATTCACTTATATATATATATATATATATATATATATGTGTGTGTGTGTGTGTGTGTGTGTGTGTGTGTGTGTGTGTGTGTTATTATTAAGAAACAGAAAACTTTAAGGTTTCATGATTATAATTTATTTCATTAGAAATTCTTTTTATGCCTGGAATAATTGTAACCCATTTATTTGTATGAAAATGTCGAGGAATTAGAATCGGATTTAAATTTAAATTTTAAAGAACTTTTCTTCTTTTTTTTAAATCATACCCCTTCGGAATAAATTATAACCAACATACCCTTAAAGTTGTCTGTTTTCTATTTAAATTAATAATTGCTCTGGGATTATCCATACGGATTATCAAACTTTTCATTACTTGTTCTGCCTACATGAATTTAAGCGCGCTATTGGATTGGCATCTAGGTCCCAAACTTTTATTGTTGAAAAAGTTAAATGTAACCGCCACTTCTACTACAAATATTTATTTTCTCGAACTTTCTGCCTATGGAACTATCTTCCGTTTATTTATTTCCCTGACAAATACAATCTTCAAAGATTTAAATGCAACGTCCATCGCCATCTTCTATCTTCTTGAATCAGTTTTTATCCTCTCCTCTTTCCCATTTATACTCAGTCTTTTTTCTCACATTCACTCTCAGTAAATAGCTGCGTAATAATGACAATTCTGCATTGCTTGGAGTGAAATTATTAACATATATATATATATATATATATATATATATATATATATTATAAGAGATTATAATAAAAACATGTTGAAATCGCAACCCAAAAGCTTTCATGTTTTAATACTATGATTGTATTTCTTCAAGCGATGATAAGTAACTGATAATTAAATGATTTTCAAGGAATTTTAAAAACAAAGTGTTACATCTTTTCCGAAAGTTAAAGCGGGGGATATAAGGTCAGAATTAAAAACAGACTTGTGGGTATGTCGTGATTAACCAACTAAATGTCACATCTACGCTGAATATTAAGGTCAGAGGGTGGAGATGGATGCGTTATTTTTTCATGTCATATATATATATATATATAATTATTTATTTAAAAATATGATTCCAACTCGCGACATAAGAGGTCTCATGTTTCATAACAAGAGCCGAAAACTTCAATATAATTATTTGAATTAAATTGAGTTAAAGTAAGCTTTTATATAATAAAAAGGCTTAAACACTAATATTTCATGGACATAATTTATAAATTGTAATCGTAAATACGATCCAATTCATCAGACCTACAAATTCAAAAAGAAAACAGAAGAAACAACTCCGAAATAAAAAATAGAATTTAGAAAAGTGTACGTATATATAAATATATATATATATATATATATATATATATATATATATATATGTATGAATAAAAACAAAAGAAAAATTATCTTAGGCGACGCGTTTCGTTCATTGATGGAATTTATCAAGGAAAATTCGAGGATTTTATTTTGCAAGCTGTGTAAATATAAGTAAAAATGACATATTTTGAAAATTATTAAACGTTCCTAATTATTCATCAATTTATCTGAAAAATTTTAGCAAATTATGGAGGTTGTTAAGTAATATAATTTAATTTTTAATAAACCAAAGTGAGTAAATGATGTTGTTTTTAATTTTTTTATGCAATTAATATTTAAATTATTTCAGTAAGGGATAAATTTATGTATTATATATTTCAAATAATAGGACTTATGAATTTAACCATTTTCTTTTCATTGTTTTTTTAAAAAATTTTATAGTCATTTATGTTGGCTTGGGAAACGAGTAATTCTTTCAGTAATGGAGATATTGGAAAATGTCTGGGGCACAGATTTATATTTTGATGAGATACGATAACGTCACTCTCGAGAATTTTCCGTCTAAGTAAGTATTTATGTATATATGAAAATAGGAAAATGTCAATAACTTATGTAGAAATTAAAGCAATTAAATAAATTGAAGTGGATATTAAAAATGAGTTCAGAAAAGACGTTAAAAATGAATAAAATGAATGGAATAAGAATAAAGAAGAAACAAAATCACAACAAAGAACTAAAAGGCAAGGATTTCGAGAGGGCATTAAAAAAACTTATTTTATTATTTCATTTATTGTGGCAATGAATGGTCGTAAGAAACAAACAGATATTCTCTATTGGATATGACAAATTGATAAAAAAAACAAACATGTGTCCAATCACGGTTTCCCAATCTCTGTGGATTTGCGAAATTGTTCAAGAAGCGATACGAGCCCAAACGCTGGGAACGTTCTTTTATTGGGCACCATTTGTTCACTTCTTAAGGGTTCTTCATATTTTTTTTTCATCACGCTGTTCATTCTCCCTTTTTCTTCATGGCTTTTCAATTCTTCCATTTCCTTAGTTTTGATTTTCCCGCGTCACAAAACCTCACTTTTATTCTTTCAATGTCTCCCTCTTCACCTTATCTCTTTCTGTTAAACACCTTTTCACTATTCTTAATAGCAATAAAATAATAATCGACTTTTCCCTATTATTATTATATTATATATATATATATATATATATATATATATATATATATATATATATATATATATATAAAGCAAGTGTAAATGGATAAAATCCGACAGAATGTAGAAATTTTGAAAAACAAACAAAAATCCATAAATGTAGTTAAAATGAAAGAATTGTCGACGTCAGACGTTTCGGTTTTAATAAACCATTTTCAAGACAAAATTCATTAAAATACAAATTCAGTTCAATATGACGAAAACGATGGACATAAAACACAAGTCTTATCCAAGAGTAAAACAGATAACTGAAAATTTTTAAAAAGATCAGCTTTCCGTTTAACGTGGTCACGCCGTAGTCACATGGGCGACGCTCCCATAACGTATTCCTAAAAGTTCGTGATTATTTTAAAATTCCTGTATTTCCTACATTCTGTCGGATTTTATCCATTTACACTTGCTTATATACTGTCTACTGAAAACACAAACCTAAATTCGTTTTTTACAACATGGAAGATTGCAGGCTTATCCGGAAATACAGGAATTTTAAAATAATCACGAACTTTTAGGAATACGTTATGGGAGCGTCGCCCATGTGACTACGGCGTGACCACGTTAAACGGAAAGCTGATCTTTTAAAAATTTTCAGTTATCTGTTTTACTCTTGGATAAGACTTGTGTTTTTATGTCCATCGTTTTCGTCATATTGAACTGAATTTGTATTTAATGAATTTTGTCTTGAAAATGGTTTATTAAAACCGAAACGTCTGACGTCGACAATTCTTTCATTTTAACTACATTTATGGATTTTGTTTGTTTTTTCAAAATTTCTACATATATATATATATATATATATATATATATATATATATATATATATATATATGCGTGTGTGTTAAATAAACGTCTGATACCACAAAATTTGTAAATAGATTTAAACAGACAAAACCGTATATTTTTCACATAAGCAGTTAACCTTTTTTCACCAATAACTTATCTGAAGAATCGTTGACGAAACGTATGTTACCGAGAATCGCGTAGTCATATATACATACGTTCATACATACATACATACATACATACACACACACACACACACACACATATATATATATATATATATATATATATATATATATATATATATATATATATATATATAAGAAAAACTTTGGAAAAACAAACAAAAATCCTTAAATGCAATTATGTTGTTTAAAATGAATGAAATGTCGACGTCTGACGTTTCGGTTTAATAAACCTTTTCAAGACAATATTCATTACAATTCAGTTCAATTTAACAAAGACGATGGACATAAAAAACACAAGCTTTATCCAAAACAGATAACTGAAAATTTTTAAAATGATCAGCTTTCCGTTTAACGTGGTCACGTTGTCGTCACATGGGCGACGCTTTCAAAACGTATTCCTAAACGTATTTTCATTCATTTTAAACAACATAATTGCATTTAAGGATTTTTGTTTGTTTTTTCCAAAGTTTTTCTTCATTCTGTCGGATTTATATCCATTTACATTTGCTTACATATATATATATATATATATATATGTTAAGAAATGGACAAGGTCCGACAATTTATTTATTAAAGACATTTTTATTTATGTTATCTATAAAATAACAACGTTAAACATAAATAAAAATGTCTTTAATAAATAAATTGTCGGACCTTGTCCATTTCTTAACATATGACGTCATTTGTTTACATTCGATACGCCAGAGCAGTTATGAATGTACGAGATTCATGGAAGATTGTAGTTTATAACAGTAAATTCGACCTTGTCTACCATAAGGTTCATGGTGGCCGAGTGGTCAAGGCACGTCAGCGTATATGACGGTTCCGTATAGGATGCAGGTTCGAATCCTGTCTATGAACGAATATTTTCTATGAAAATTTCTCGGACATTCAGGCCGGTAAATGTTATTTAATACTGTTTATCTTAAACAGAGCATTTGCTTAAATACTTGTATCTATAAAATAACAACGTTAAACATAAATAAAAATGTCTTTAATAAATATATATATATATTTCATTAAAGACGACAGACAAGGTACTATCATTAAAAATAAAAAAGATTAAAAATGGTGGAAGCCTTGATAATAAAAAAGAGCAAGCCATCTCTTAATAATATTAACTACGAACACGGCCACAATGTGCTGTGTTCGGGAAATAAAACATCCCTATAACTCTAAAACCATACATATAACCCATAAACCCAATTAAAAATCAAAAATAAAATTATCATTGATAATGGCTAAATGTATAGCCGAAAGCACTCGGAATTATAGAATATTTGGACAGTTTTTATACCATCTGTACCCATCACAAAAAATCACTTGTACGAACACAAGAAAAATTAAATAAAAAGCTTAATCGTAGTACCATGTCTGTCATCATTAATGAACCATGTATAAATGAAGGATTGCTGCCTAAATACACTATATATATATATATATATATATATATATATATATAAATGGTATAAAATGTATATAGGTTATAAAATATTCCAAACACATACATATATGTGTGTATGTGTGCTTGCGCGCGTGCGCGCGTGTGTGTGTATGTGTGTGTGTATGTGTAAGATCTTGTAGAATGCTTAAATGAATAAATTGTAGGCACCAAATGGAAAAGTTAATCAGAACAATTAACATGAATGTGTTTATTGAAAAAATACACAGAAATTACTTTACGGGGTGAAAAAGTGACTGAAGCCGAGATGTCAGTTTAGGACCTATAATATTTCAGATTCTTCTTTGTATGTTAACTAGGCTCTCTAAATACATAACAGAAGCAGCAGTCTAGTTATGACTGGAATACTATACATGGGCGAATAGTGGACTTATAAATGTGTAAGAGAGATTCTGACGAGAAAGATCGTGTAGCGGGACAAAATGAACTAACTTTCCTACTAGCAGACTTAGCAGTTATTCAATGTAATATTTTTTCATTATATCAGTGGAAAACGTTAACCCGGGATGTCGCAAAAAGGTTAGCATCAGCCATGCTGATGGAAAGCAAAAGAGGATCTCTAAAGACGATTAAAAGTGAGCAGCTTCGTTTTGGAAGCGTTAAAATTAACAAGCCAGTCCTTGCCCCAGTTAACAACAGATTCTCGGTTATTTTCAAGATCAGCTGCCAATTTGACCTGATCAAAACGATCACACTTACAATTAACACAGGAGTATATAGTTGTGCTATCAGCATAGATATGGAGGTTTTATGTCATCAAGGAGGCTGTTGATGAAAATTAATAATAACGTATGCACATAGATAGAGCGTTAGGGTCATTTGCATCAATCCAAAATGATCTAGAAGAGTGGCCATTCAAGATATCATTCATTTCGCGATTTGATAACAAAGACTGAATTAAAAGAAAAAAAAAGTCTACAAATAACAATTCGTGAAGAAGACAAAAGTGCCAAACCCTGTCAAATACTTTCAAGATATCTA
>CAHIKZ030004391.1:3002500-3007500 GCA_903632075.3 Acanthosepion pharaonis | reverse complement strand
TTGTCTTGTCATTTCTCATACTGTTTTCCTTTCTTGTTTCTGTTCATTCCTTCTTTTCTTATTTCTTTCTTTTTTGGGTTTTTAGAAGTTCATCATATCATAGATTCATTTAATTTTTCTCTTTTTTGCCTTCTTTTTTTCCCCTTCTTCCTTATTTTCTTTCTTTCTTTTTCCCCTTCTTCCCTATTTTCTTTCTATCTTTTTTCTCCTTCTTCCCTATTTTCTTTCTTTCTTTTTTCTCCTTCTTCCCTATTTTCTTTCTTTCTTTTTTCCCCTTCTTCCTTATTTTCTTTCTTTCTTTTTCCCCTTCTTCCCTATTTTCTTTCTTTCTATTTCCCCTTCTTCCCTATTTTCTTTCTTTCTTTTTTCTCCTTCTTCCCTATTTTCTTTCTTTCTTTTTTCCCCTTCTTCTCTATTTTCTTTATTTTCCGGTTCATTTCGTTTTCCCTTCTATTGGAATCTTTTTTCCGATGATCATGTATTGCTCTGATAATTCTTTTTTTTTTTTTCGATTTTCCCCAAATCTGTTGGAGATTTTTGCCTCATTTTCCATCAGTCGATGCTTGAATTTGGCACAGAAACATTGAGAATCAAAAAGATGGTAAAATGCTTACTATTAATTTGAAAATAGTTTGCTCATATCGGATTTATGCGATATAATGTTTCTATCCACTTCCTTCATAGTTATAAAAACTATAATATATAATTTATAGTTATAAATTCCAGACAAATCTTGCCGGATTGTGTATAGTTAAATGAGCGATAGTTTTTCAAAATTTACATTATATATATATATATATATATATATATATATATATATATATATATATATATATATATATAGGTACGATGAGAACGAATAGAGTACACTACCAACGTTTGTAATATTTCATTTAAAAGAGGAATCAATACATTGTAGAGCAATATTATTTATTTTAAGATATTACAACAAAAACATGTAAGAATCGCTACGCAATTGCAGTCGTGTCAACACATAACGATGCGTCTCCTCAGGCGTTTGTAAAATTCTGGCCTATATATATATATATATATATATATATATATATATATATATATAATTCTGTGTTTACGCAGCAATTACTCTTTTATACAAATTTCATTAAAAGCGACTGTCAAGGTAATGATTTTATTTTTATCTAAACTGAAAAAATTAAAAAGAATTGAAAAATGAAAGAATTACTATATATTTCCAATCTTACACACACATGCGCGTGAGCGCGTGCATACACATAGACAAACTCGCACACACCCACATAAATATATGGCTTGGATATTTGTATATTAATGGGCAGTATGTATAAATATTCTTTAAAGCACATAAAAATAAAATTTCTCGAATATTAACGCATTAAACGTGTTTCACGCAGTTCGATTTTCAAAATGGGCATTTGTTTCATATATATATATATATATATATATATATATATATATATATATATATATATATATATATATATATATATATATATATATATATATATATATATATATATATATATATATATATATATGAGGACAGTATACTTTAATTGTAATAATAATAATAATAATAATAACAAACAAAATGATTGGCGTAACTCTTCGAATATTTTCAAAAAACTTAAGTGCAAAACGGGAATAAGAAACGGAAATATTAAAAAAAACACGATCTTTTTTCATTTTTTCTTTTCTTAAATCGCGCTCTTACCTTAACTGTATTAATAACAGTTTATATATATATATATATATATATATATATATATATATATATATATATATATTAAAGAAAAACAGACCACTTTAAGGTTCCATTATAATAATTTATTTCACCAGAGCCCTTTTAAAGGACGCCGGATCATCAGATAGCACTTCCACAAAATGAAACGAAAAATGAAATGAAAATTGATGGGTTGTGTAAGTTTTTGTAATTTAACAGAGAGTGTAATAATGAGTGGTTAGAGAGACATGCTAGAGTTTAGGAAGGGTTTACTTTAATATCTCTCTCAATCATACTTAGTATTGGGGGAGGAGGTGTTACCAGACCTTGATTATTTAACCGCCTCTTTTCTTTTGTTCTCAATCCTCGGTACCCCCTTGCGTGCTAGTAGGACTCCTGCCAAAATTGCGGTGAATTGCCTTAATTTTTTTTTAAAAAAAGCAACATTTTTATTACATTACTTTATTGATATATTTATCGAGGAAAAGTGTTCAATGTTGCTGATAGAACGCATACGCGCGAACACACATATATATATATATGTATGCATGTATGTATATGAATTGTTAATAACGACTGACAAAGTATTGCCTTTAAGTTTTTTTTTTAAGTGTTCTCTGTTGTGTTCTTATAGTATTAATTATTTTAGATATATATTTTATAGACACAGCACAAAAAAACGAACTTCTGTTTTATTTTCTCGTTAATGAAAATTTGGTTTATTAAATCCACCAAAACGCAAAGTGTTAATGTTTGTAGAAGAATTAGAAAACAAAAGAAGAGTAATCATGAGGACAGTAGATAGCGATTGACATTGCATTTAAATGTTTGAAGATTAAACTTGGTTGGAAGGGAGATCCACAGGCGTGAAGTGCTAGAAAAGAAATTGTTAGCATAGAACGTAGTCACATCTGGCCAGCTCAACTGTCAGTTGATGAAATCTCGACATAAGTTTACTGCTACGCTTAAATTCAAAAACTCTAGGTACCATAGCGAAGAGATTGTCTGAGAAGCCGAGACCCCAGATCAGGACAATTAATAATACTGATTTTTCTTTGGAATTTATCAAGGAGCTCTAGATAAACAGCAAGATCACCGGGCAGCAATGATCTAGATTGTCCATTGCTGTGGAACTCTCTGCCTCGGCAGAGAGAAACCCGGACGAAGCTTTACATCGGGGCAAAGTTTCGTCCGAGGAGGTAGACAGGCCCTGAACCCGCTTAGGTGGGTTCAAAGGGAATATTTTTGGCCGAGCCTACGGGCTCGGAGTACCCACAATAAACCGGCCTTGTGCCACATATAACTTCGTGGGGGATGTTAAATATTAATAATCTAGCTTGGAAGAATGGTGGACTTATAAATACGTTATGGTGAATATGGCAACGAAGATGAGGACAACAGTTCGAACAATGTAAACAGTGTAAATACCTCATCTCAACAAATATAAACAAATAGAATTTATACTTAATTCTTTTAATTTTTGTAATAACAGATCGAGGTCCCCGAGGTTATCAAGCTCTGGCTTGCAGCCTGTTCTGTCTATATGGATATATCTGACATTGTCACTTGTTATTTTTCTACCCGTTCTTTTCTTATTCGCCTCTCACACCCACTCCCTACGTCTTTATCTCCCCATCTCTCTCTCTCTCTCTCTTCGTCTCTGTTTATATTTATCACTTTCTTTTATCTTCGAGTCAGTTGATATTTCCCCTGATTATTTTTCTGATCCCTCCCTCATTCTTCCTCACTACCTCAGTTTCTCTCTCACCCTCTCTTTCTCTCTCTTTCTCTATTTTCTTTCTGTGTATTTCTCCTTTATCTTCTCATTTGTCTTCTTCTTTTCCCGTTTGTTTTCTACCCTCGCTCTATCTTTTATTTTATTTTATTTTTCTCTCTTTTTCTTAAACCTTTTCTGTGTTTTTTTACCTGCTCACTTTTTCGTATTCTCTTTCTTTCTCTTTTCTTTCTTTCACTCTCTATGTCTTTCTTTTTTTTTTTTTTTATTCTACGTCTTTTCTCTTATTCGTCTTTCTTTTTCTCTTTTTCCCAGACATTTCTTTTTCTTCTCAATTCCTTTCTTTGAACCTACTCTCGCACTCTCTTTCTTTCTTTCTTTCTTTCTTTCTTTCTTTCTTTCTTTCTTTTTTTCTTTCTTTCTTTCTTCCTTTCTTTCTTTCTACGGCTTTTCTTTTATTCTCTTTTCTTTTTCTCTTTTTTCTTGACATTTTCAGTTTTTGTTTCTACCTCATTACTTTATTTCTTTGATTCTACTCTCTCTCTCTCTTTTTTATTTCTTTCTCTCTCTATTTCATTCTTTCTTTCTTTCTTTCTTTCTTTCTTTCTTTCTTTCTTTCTTTCTTTCTTTCTTTGATTCTACGCCTTTTCTTTTATTCTCCTTTCTTTTTTTTCTTTGTCCTTGACCTTTTCTAGGTTTGCTTCTACCTCCACACATTGATTTTCCTTTTCTCTCTTTTTTTCTTAATTTATTTCTCTCTTTCTCTTTCTTTTTTTGATTCTGTTCTCTTTCTCTCTCTCTCTTTCTTTTTTTCTTGTGTTTATTCCTTCTTTCTCTGCTTAATTCCCTTTTTTCTTCTTTCCTGTTGTTCTTTTCCTACTTATTTTTTAACCTCGCTATCTTTTTTTTTATCCTTGCTTTCTCTCTTTTAACATGACTCTTTCTTTCTTTGTATTTACCTCCTCACCTTCTTTCTTTCTTTCTTTGTTTCAACTCTCTCTCTTTCTTTCTCCTCCCCCTTCTATGTCTCTATTTCTTTACACTTCTCTTTTCTTAATTACTTTTCATCTATTATATTTACACTATTGATCAGTTTCTTTCTTCCACTGTTTTCATTCACACCTTATTTTGTCATGGCCGAATGTGTTTTTCCGTATTTTTTGTCTTCCGATTCATATTTTTTGTTTTTGCTCATATTCTTAATTTTTTTCCTCTTTCTTCATTTCGCCCCTTGATTCTTCGTCTCATCTTTGGTCCTTTTCCAGAACGCTGTCCTCTTTACAAGAAATCCTTTCATCAAAAACTCCTCATGTATTTCTGGAGGTGTTCTTCACGAAATATGAATTCATTGTCTGGAAGTGATGAGAATTCTTCAGAATAGAATAAACGAAGACGGTGAAAAGAATAAAAACAAAAAAAAAAAAAAAAAAGAAAAGAAAGTGAAAATCGAACTAACTCGAAACGAAATCCAGCAAAAAGAAAAAAAAATAATGTTTTGAAATCGTAATGGCAAACATATAAGACGCCATCAACCCGAATAAAATATAT
>CAHIKZ030004391.1:2995000-2997500 GCA_903632075.3 Acanthosepion pharaonis | reverse complement strand
AAGAAGAGAAAAAGTAAGAGAAAGTAAAGCCAAAAAGAACAAAAACAAAAATGTGTTAGTAGAAGAAATATGAAAGAAAACAATTAAGAAAAAAATAAAGAAATAAATAAAAGGAAAGAAGCAAGGAAGGAAATCAGAATGAAAATCACCAAAAATCAGAAACCGGAAAAAAAGAAAGAAAGAAAGAAAAGAAAGGAAAGGAAGGAAGACAGAAAGAAAGAAAGGTGAAAAATTAAGCGAGAAAATTCATATAACGTATGAAAAGTCAATCAAAGGGGAAAGGAAGAAAGAAACAAAAAAGAAAGAAATGAAAATTGAAGCGGGAGAATTCATATAATATAAGAATGGTCAATCAGAGGAAAAGAAAGAAAGAAAGAAAGAAAGAAAGAAAGAAAGAAAGAAAGAAAGAAAGAAGAAAAACAAAATAGAAAAAATGTGGACGAAAAAATAAGAAATTAGATGTAAGAAAGAGAAAGAAAAGCAAGAATGAAAAAGTAAAATAGAAGAAAAACCGAAAAGTTTTTAATAGAAGAGAAATTAAATAAAAAAGCGAAAGAAAGAAAAAGAAAAAAGGAAAAGGAAAAGTAGTAAGGAAGAAAATCAGAAAGAAAATAACCAAAAAGGAAAATAGAAAAAAACATGGACAAAAAAGAATGAAAGAAAAAAGCGAAGAAGAAAGAGAAAATAAACAAAAATTGTAAACCTAAAAAAGAACAAAAAGCAAAAAATTGTAAGCAGAAGAAAAATGAAAGAAAATAAAAAAAACTCTAAAGAAATAAAAGGAAAGAAACAAGAAAAGAAGGAAATGAAATATGGAGGAAAAAATAGAATGAAATCATCAAAAATCAAAAAAATGAAATATGACAGAAATAAAAAAGACACAAATTGAAAAAGAAAAAAAAAGAAGAAAATAAATAGAAAGAAGGAAAAAACGAAAAAAAATGAAAGATATAAAGAAGGGGCAGAATAGCCACAGATATTATCATATGCCTCTTAGTGGGAAGACACGACCAATTCCACTATGTATTTAATTCAAAAACTGTTATCGTGCCATAAGCTGAACGGTGTCTTTAAATCCTGCTACGGCCTGATCCTCCCTTTCCGCTTGATTACTTCTTTCGAATTGACCACTCGCAATGTTTGTCATTCTAGCGAGGATGACACTGAAGGGAGAGCTAATCGTCCGTAAGACTCGGCTCCGGGGTCATTTGCAAGAGAAGGCAATTTGGTCCTTTTGGCATGGACGCTCAATGGCCAGTGGTCAGTAGAGAATAAAGCGGGACAATTGTCGGCTATGGTAGGAATCTCGTACGGCTGACTGGACCACAAAGGTGTCAGGGAACGGGAGGACAAGGGAAGACTTTGGGAGAGCATGCACTAGAATGCAAAAATATGAAGGAGAGACGTGTGGCAGAGAATGGAAACATTTAACCACGCCTAAACATTTCAACGGGTAGAGCCAAACGTGACTGTATTTCATTCTATAATAGAATATATATATATATATATATATATATATATATATATAATCATATCAGTGGTACCTGTATAGTTTAGACCTACTGCTGTTTGAGCTTCTTCGATAGTGGCAGACCAGAAATGAAGGGGGTTGAATCATGACTTCATATCTTACTGAACGACTGTTATTGATCATAGTTCAGAATTTAGTGATGATAAGAAATTATGCCACATCTATCTATCTATCTATCTATCTATCTATCTATGTTTGTTCATATTTTTCTGTACCTATATCTGTTTTCAAATGTATTTTAGTTCCCCGATCTATCTATCTATCTATCATTGTGTCTAAATATTTATTTCTCAGTGCATCTATCTATCTATCAATCTATCTCATTCTGTCCCTATCTATCTATCTATCTATCTATCTATCTATCTATCTATCTATCTATCTTTCCACACACACACACACACACACACACACACACACACACACATATATATATATATATATATATATATATATATATATATATATATAATTATTTATTTAAAAAATATGATTCCAAAACGCTACATAAGAAGTCTCATGTTTCAAAACAAGAGCCGAAAACTTCAATATAGTTATTTAAATTAAATTGAGTTAAAATAAGCTCTGTTCCATCTTCAAGCGAAATTTTTTTGGGATAACGTACATCTGAAATTTACGTGTTTTAAAAATTGAAATCAAAATTTCCATGGTAACAGCTAAGGCGAATTGTTTAAATTGGGTAGGCGAGTGTTGGGTGTTAATAATAAGTATCAGTATAGAGTTACTTTCATAGATGTCATGTCAGGGAAAGGTAGGGGTGTCTAAATTTTAAACGGAAGATGTATTAACCCTCGTCTGGTTTGCATGTCTATGGAGATTTATTTATTTTTATTTTATTTTTTTATGAAAGGGATTTGTGCATATAAAAAACTGTCGTAACGTTTGTTTTTTGACGACTTCATAAAGGGTTATCTTTTTTGTAGGGTATTTAAACTATTTATAGCTGTTCCA
>CAHIKZ030004391.1:2975000-2990000 GCA_903632075.3 Acanthosepion pharaonis | reverse complement strand
ACTGGAATTGGGTATAAAAAAACGATAACAGGAACCTTCTCTGCGATGCTGTTGGTGTTCATATTTCCCCGAAACTTACTATAATTTGTAAGTTTTAACATTTAACCATATTTCCCACTCCCTGTTCTGCCAGACATTTTCGCAAGCTACAAAGTTGTCGGAAAATAATATCCGATTTTAGAGTCAACATTTATTTCTGAATTAATATATTTGAACAGTGATCATCCCAGTCAAAACAGGAACCTTTAACATCTGTCATCGATTTACAAGGTTATTTATGACTATAACAGAACTGTAAAGTTTTGTACACCAAAAAATCTTCGAATTCATTTTTTGAGCCTTCTATTCAACGGAATGTTTTTTGACTTGAAAGAATTGTCAAGATACTTGAAAATTTAGGTGAGAAATCGAGGGAATATTATGAAGGTGACAATGTTTCATATCCTAATTCGTTGGGTTTCTGCAATTACATCATAGGAATATGTGTTCGTCTATTTTCTTGAAGCAGTTTTTTTCTCTATGTCGACAAGTACTGTTTTACTTTTGTGTGTTATATTCAGTTTATCTGTTCTATAGATATATGCTGTGAACTTTTACACATTGTCGACATGGAAAACAAAATCACCCACTTAGTCAAAAAAAAAGTTACTAATGTCCATATAGGTTATAACTGTTCCAACGAGAGAAATCGGTTTATGTTAAAAAGAAGAGAGAAACTGCAAACGTTTTTGGTTGTAACGTAGATTATTTTTAAATATATATTATGCTTTATTTTACATAATTTTGCAAAAGTATGGAAAATAAAGCATAATATATATTTTAAAAAAGAAAATCCGAATTACAGCCCAAAACATATATATATATATATATATATATATATTTTATTTGTGTGTGTGTGTGTGTGTGTGTGTGTGTGTGTGTAAAAGGTCTCTAAATATATCTGTAAAAAAGAAAAATTGAATAAAATAGACAATGGGAAAACACTATTTAGATTTGGTCGATGTGTTGTGTCATCCGAATTTATCAAGGCAAGTGATGATAAACAAAAGCGAAATGTTGTATAGTTACTCGAAAATTAAAATTGGAAAAGACGTTCCCGCGAATGTCTGTTGTTGGATATTTGTAACTATTTTTTGACAAAATGTGTATTTTCGTTTTCTATGTCGACAAGTACTGTTTTAATTTTGTCTGTTATATTCAATTTATCTCTTCTATAGATATATGCTGTGAACTTTTACACATTGTCGACATGGAAAACAAAACCACACACTTAGTCAAAAACAAAAGTTACTCATATCCAATATGCTGTCTCAGCATGTTGTACTGCTTGAAATTCGCGCCGAATGCTCCATAACGAACAGAATTTCAAAGTTTTTCTGTGTCAATCCAGGGAGAGTGCAGTGGATTCGGAAAAAAAGTTCAATGAGTCTAATGGCTATTACCTTTGTAGTGATCACTATTGATGGTGATGTTATGTCTCCATTCATCTTCCCACATGACCAAGTGCATTTACGATGTAGTACTGCCCTGGGCTATTAAGCAATTTCCAGGAGAAAGTAAACTAATCCTTATTTTCAATAAAAATACACTAAAATTAAGTTACAGCTGGATTGAAAACTTAGAAAAAATAATGAAACAAAAAAAAATAAGAAACATACTGCTAATATCTTCAATAAACACTTAGACAAAAACCCAAGAAATTTACAGAATATGGGCCAAGAGGCTGGCTACTAGAAGATCAAATGTTTGGCAACAGAAGACTCCACTATACCACACAAGCAGAAGAACCCAGTCATGGCTGTCAGATAATTACTGCAATCGCATCACCCACCTCAGATCTTGTTACTTAACTCATCTGTGTCTAACCCCTTTGATTATTATGTGTAGTGATATAACATATAATGATTAAAGTGTCCTCTTTGTTAATTTTATATAAATCTCTTTAAGAATTTAACCTCGTGCGCTATCTACCACTCATCTTGAACATGGAAAAGATTAGATGCGTTTATTATTTTTTTTGCATGTGCTCAAGCTTAGTCATAATGTTTCTCAAACTGCTGTCAAGATTAACAGAGCATAGGATAAATGATGTACTTGTCATCGAACAGTACTGCCCTAATTTTTGAAGTTCCGCAGTGGGGATAAGAGTCTTGACGGTAAAAGTGTTAGTCTGCAATGGACAATAAACTTCTGAAAACATTCATACACACACAAAAAAAAATAATTATATCAACTATGAACATGGATGACCGTGTCATGTTTTGAAAATGAAAACATTATCTAAATACATAAATACAACAATAAACAGTTAATATATTTCAATCTTGTAAATGGCGAAATGTGTAACCGAAAGCGATCGGAAAGAAAGAATAATTGGACAGTTTTTATATAATTTATCATCTGAAAAGAAAATTTATCAGATCACATGAGAAATTGTATAAAAACTAAATCAAAGCACCTTGTCAGTCATATTCAATAAAATGTGAATAAAGGAAGGATTGCTGCCTAAGTACAATATATATATATATATATGAAAGAAAAATACAGAAAAAAAAAAACAAAATTCTGAATATGCATTATTAATGTTAAAAAAATAAAGTCGACGTCGGACGTTTCGGTCTATTTAAGACCATCTTCATGGAATTTTCATTTAAACATAATTAACATTATAACTTATAACAATTTAACACAAAAGACGATGGACATAAGAGCCCAACTAATTCAGACAGATAACTGAAATTTTATACAGATCAGCGTTCTGTTTAAATATGATCACGTAGTCGTCACGTGGGCGATGTTGTTAATGTCATGTTGTTAATGTCATGTTGTTATGTCCATCGTCTTTTGTGTTAAATTGTTATAAGTTATAATGTTAATTATGTTTAAATGAAAATGTCCATGAAGATGGTCTTAAATAGACCGAAACGTCCGACGTCGACTTTATTTTAACATTAATAATATTCAGAATTTTGTTTTTTTTTTTTCTGTATTTTTCTTTCATACTGTCGGATTTATATCCATATATTTGCTTACATACTGTCTACTGAAAATATACAAACCTGAATTTACTTTATAACGTGGAAGATTTCAAGCTTGGACGAGGGAATCTATTGATCAAGTAAAGAATGGAATTTTTATCGAACTGTTTTTTAGAACTGTTCCATCGTTTTTAAAATCACTTTTGGATTTGCATTGTAACGGGAAAGACTTTCAAGCTTGTTGAAGATATAAGAACCAATTGATCACTACGTATTCCAACATCAACGGAAGAGATTTCTTTAATTGTTTATAAAATTTTCATTCGACTTTTGATATTTTTTTAATTTTGGAAATCATCTTCGAATACGTCTTAACAACATCGCCCACGTGACGACTACGTGATCATATTTAAACAGAACGCTGATCTGTATAAAATTTCAGTTATCTGTTTGAATTAGTTGGGCTCTTATGTCCATCGTCTTTTGTGTTAAATTGTTATAAGTTATAATGTTAATTATGTTTAAATGAAAATGTCCATGAAGATGGTCTTAAATAGACCGAAACGTCCGACGTCGACTTTATTTTAACATTAATAATGCATATTCAGAATTTTGTTTTTTTTTTCTGTATTTTTCTTTCATACTCTCGGATTTATATCCATATATTTGCTTATATATATATATATATATATATATATATATATATATATATATATATGATAATCGACTCTCCCGTCGAGATTCGACGTATGAGGGTCAAGCAGATCAGTTTCAGGAAACCTACAGCCCGACACCGGCACATGAGATTTGATTATAGTGGTGAAGGTTTTGCGCAGGACCATCCACACTTTTTGAAGGGACGAATACAGAGACCTGGTGCACCGAATGCCACAAGGTTCCCATACGACCCTCCGCAGGCTTTGAATTCAGAGTTGTACTTCTAGACCAGTTGCCATCCAAGGCTATAGAACCCATATATAATTGTGTATTTGAACAGAAACATTCTTACGTTAAATATGATGGACAAATAAATTTTTCTTAATTTGCTATTTAGTTTTTCCAGCGTTCCTACATTTTTCCGTTTGGTTAGAGCGAGGAGACACAAAATCTGTCCATATCGCCAACATCCAAAGCGCTTTCAGTCAATTCGTTAGCCATTTGCAAGGAGGTTTTGTTTTTGTGTTGTTAGCTTTTTTTCATATTTTGACTGTTCGAGATGTATTTGTTTTTCTGTTGTTTTGAAATTTGTAGGAGCGTTTATTCCGAGCTTTCTGTTTTGAACGTGGCTGGAAGCAAACATCTCAACAGCTACATCAATTTTCTTTGTTCCATTTAATCTTTATCTTAAAAAAAATATTATGTAAATTTTTGTAACTTTGTATAATATTTATGCATTACACCCTAATCTTTATTCGGTAAAAATGTCATTGCTAATCATGCATTACTTTTAAGTAATACATATATTTATGCCTTTGTTGTTTCCGTTCCTTATATTATGGCCGCTACTGTATATATATATATATATATATATATATATATATATATATATATATATATATATATATAGGCAGGATGCGTGTGTGTAACGAATGCACGGCCGCAATTTTCGACGGATTTGTACCAAAAATTTACATGCACATGCTCCAAGTTAGCGGGAAAGCCAAGACAGACGTTGCCTTTCCCAACTCCAATCGATAGTGGAAATAATTGATTTTTTCATGCTTCTACGGCAGTTTTCATGTGGTTTGTGGCTATTTTCTATTGGCCAGAGTGAGAGCCTATAGCTGGCTACCACGAATAGGCAGGAAGATTCTATTGGCCAGCGTGAGAGCCAACAGCTGACTGACACGAATGTTAACTAGCCTGCTAGCATGCAAAAAAAAAAAACAATAGCTGCATTCCTCACATGTTGAAAAAATTTAAATCTGCATGGCACTTTACTCTAATTGGCTCATTCGCTTGCTTAAAACCAACGTTTAATTTGATTTTAAGTTGATTCCGCAGAACTGGGTTGGGTGTGAAAAAGTGTTTGTTGTTAACATTCATTTTTCATTCGGTTTTTCCAGTTACGAGTGCTTTTTTTAAAGCTGATCGTTTTGTGCTGATCGTTTTAGTTCTTTTTTTCGTAACAGATTTAATGTTTAGTATAGAGCTTAGAAAAAATTCGCAGTGTGAGATAGGCAAAAAGTAAGGCATGGAGCAATATCAGCACGGAAAAGGGTACTCCTTTAAAGGCAAGGAAGGGCAAAAATATTTTAAGTCAAGTGATAGCGATTGCTGTATGAGTCGTACGATTTTTTGAATCAAGCACGGGCAACGCCGGGCCATGCTGTATATATATATATATATATATATATATATATATATATATATATATATATATATATAATATTATATGTATAATGTAATGTAATGTATAATTACTCTCCAAGCTTAACACAATATTCGTGATGAAATCGACCATTAACGAAAATGACATTAATTAATCATAGCTAAGGATCGGAAGCTCATGAAAATTTGAAAAACAAATATATATTTATTATTCCAGGATAATTTTCCTACTTATTCAATGTGATCTTTGCCGTCTCTAACCGTCTAACTTTCTGTCCTGGAGTAAAAACGTGTCTCACACGTTTTACGTACGATTTCATTTTCATGTATTTTTCCCTGCTCTTTTGACTCTCATAGGTGAAACTTCTCTCTCACGTGCCAAACGTCTAATGGTTTGAGTTGGATCTTTTCTAGTTGACCTCTTTAGATCTAAGTTGAAATGACGATCCCTCTTGCTGTTGTGATCCTGATCCAGTTTTCCTCTCTACTGTTCCCTCTTTTTTAAACCTATTCACCGTTATCGTGATGGTTTTGAAAGCACTTTGAAGATGAAGACAGAGTATGAATTTTGATACCATTACTGAAGCCCTGAATGATTTTCCTCTCACCATTGCTCATTTGGGAAGAGAGTGGCAGAAAATGATTTTATCCTGTTCTCTTTTTAGCTGAATAACTCGGATTTTTACGTTATTCTTTTGATAAATGGCGTGAAGATGGCTAAGTACTTTATCTGCAAACCAGTAAAAAATAAGGTCAATTAGTTCAGTGTTTTTTTAGATATTAAACAATTTGTGGGGTGGATATTTATGGTGTAACATGATTTGGACACTTTTACTGTTACATATAGATTTATTATCGATAG
This sequence comes from Acanthosepion pharaonis, assembly GCA_903632075.3. Lineage (NCBI taxonomy): Eukaryota > Metazoa > Mollusca > Cephalopoda > Sepiida > Sepiidae > Acanthosepion > Acanthosepion pharaonis. The sequence continues at coordinate 2,983,829 of CAHIKZ030004391.1, read as the reverse complement.
CATAATAAAAAATATCCAAATGTTGGAGAGTTTTTGTCATTATGTTGTCATGATCAAACATAATAGACATTGGTTGTTTATTATACTTAACAATATAATAATAATAATAGCATGTCACTCATATACGAGGATACCAGTCTACTAGGGCGGTTAGCCAATCCCTATTGTAGATGCTCGCTCAGGCGCATTTGTGCTTGTTCGACACCCACAGAGCCAACTATGCTGAGCGGACCTTAGTTAAAGTTTCTGGGAGAGATCGTGTTATCTAGCATGATCAACAGTCTGAACACAGCCAGCACACTCAAGTCCTCGGTCACGATGACTTGCGATATCATGCTACCAAGTGTTCCGTCTACCCAATTACAAGTGCTATGGTTTTCAGGCACTTTCCGCTCCTCCAGACCAATTACGTCCGGAAGTCTCCTTCCTGACAAATCGAACCCGGATCTCATGGTCAAAAAGCACGAGGCCATCACATACAAACATGAGTGCTTGTTCTCTAAATTTTATTTTCGAATGATATCTACTTAGTCTGCTGGCTTTTGCTTGTAGATAACAAGCCAAAGTAGCACTTATTTTACTATGGAGATATCATCCCAAAGTAAAAATGTACGACGTAGATTTTTTTCCTTTGTTGATAAAAAGTCAGAATAGCACCCAAAGATGTTTATAGATGCTCACTTTTCCGGGTGTCTCAAAAATCATTGCGATGCAGTTTTTTATTTTTATATCCTCTGACCGTCAAGCAGCTTGGATCAAAAATAAATAATTCGTCACAGAAAAAAATTGAATTGTGATCCCAATGCAATCCAAGTTTATATATTATAGAATTAAAAATATACAAACATTAAATTTAAAATAAAATATAAATTAATAATATATCGATTGAATTCTGATTATTGCATTTCTCATTAGTCTACTTGTTGATACAGTATTGTTGAAGAGATTTGCGACAGTATAGAGTTGAAACCTCACTAGATTCACGCTGTTTTGAGCTTGTGTCAGTCTACGCTAACCTTACAAGATACCTCTTACTCTTGTTGTCTCTCTGTGAACAACATGCGAAAAGTTTTAATTTAAAGCCAAGCCAACCTATGGACCTCACCCCTAAAATAGTTCGTTTTACAAGCTCAATAAAGTGTATGTCTTTTTGGTATTGCTTTACAGCGAATTATTTATGCGCAAAAATTGCTATGAATAATCTTTTCCTGTCTGCAAGGCGATAAGGTGAAAGTCGAGCTGCAAGGTGTAAATTTGTTTTACATCTGACACCCGAGTTCCATTTTACCTGACATTTTTCTCTTATCATCTATTCCTTGTTTTTCGGTACCATTTCTCTTCCGACATTACTAATTTTGCTTAGTCGTTTTTCTCGAATTGACTTTTTACCCTCTTCTTTATCTTTCATCTTTTTTTTTTCTAGACCATTCTTTATAATTCCTAACTAGACTTGAGTTTTGATCCGCTTGACAAATATATCGTCATCAACAGCATTTATCAGCTTCCGCCATTTTGATTATTTATTTACGGACAATGCTCTTAAAAGTATCATATCTTTACTGTTCTGAATTTTCTGCGTCATAATTCACAATTTATTTATTTTCACTCCTTGCCATCTTTATTTCCATCCTTCCTTTCTTCCTTATTTCCATTTCGATGAAGCAGACTTTAAACGCCTCATCGCGTTATTGTTTCCTCTAACTTTCTTTCTTTCTTTCTTCCTTTTCTTTATTTCTTCTTTCTTTTTTCTTTCTTTCTTTCTTTCTTTCTTTATTTCTTTCTTTATTTCTTTCTTTCTTTTTTCTTTCATCATTCTTTTCTTTCTTTCTTTCTTTCGTTCTTCTTTTTTCTTTCTTTCTTTCTTTCTTTTTCTTTCTTTTTTCTTTCTTTCTTTTTTATTCCTCCTTCCTTACTCCTATTCTTTCTTTCTTTCTTTCTTTCTTTCTTTCTTTCTTTTCATTGTTTCTTTGTTTGTTTCTTTCTTTCTTTTATCCTTCCTTCCATCTTTCCTTCCTTTCTTTCTTTCTTTCTTTCTTTCTTTCTTTTATCCTTCCTTCCTTCCTTCCTTCCTTCCTTCCTTCCTTCCTTCCTTCCTTCCTTTTCCTTTCTTTCTTTTTTTTCTTTCATTCTTAGTATAGGCGCTTTCATTTCCTGTCGAAAGCCAGGCAGTATTTCTGAAACATCTTTGTTCTTCTGAAACAAAACAGAATAAAGTTCATTATTATTCTGACGTAGTGGCAGGTTGTATAATGTGTTCTTTTAATTTCATCTAATAATTATTTCATTTTATTTATTTATTAATGAAACAAAAATGCATTATTTTCTTTAAAAATAAATTTCCCAAAATCGTAGTTGTGTCAGAAAAAGAGTTCTTAATTTTTTGTTTCTTTTTTCTCCTGTTTATCCTTTCTTTCTTATATATATATATATATATATATATATATATATATATATATATATATATGTGTGTGTGTGTGTGTGTGTGTGTGTGTGTGTGTGTAGACTCAGTGGTGTCAAGAAGAATACTAGCATGGACAATCCCTGTAATTGTAGAAATACCAACCTTTGTCCAGTCAAAGAAAATGTAGAGCATCTAGGAAAAAAAAGCATGAACCTTCAAATTGACTGGGAATGCATAGGTTTTGCATAAACCTCTAGTAACTTTAAAGGTAGATGTAACATGTGTTTAGAAGAGAAAATTAGAATGATTAAATTTGAAAATCAAAGTATTTTAAATAAATCAAAAAATGTTGTCATAAATGAATTTGTAACAAAAATGTTGTCATTTTTAACGAAATAAATTAAATCTAACATAAAAACCTGGCATTAGGTTGGCTAATTCTTTTGCTTTATCACTCAAAAATAAACTTTTTCTATTAAATATATATATATATATATATATATATATATATATATGACGTAATAATGTCGTTTTGTGACGTATTTTTAACGTCAAAAAACGACATTGTTACGGATGAGTGACAGATTATTTTTGCAAGAGGAGAGAAAAGAAAAGTCGAATGTCTAATTTACAACCTCGACATATACACACCACAGATCTAGGAAGGAAAAAAAAAAAAAAAAACACGAAGGAAAATTATAATTAAATCAAATATAAATATATGAAGTCTCGTTTTTATTTTTATTTTCCCTTCCCATTTTTGCCACGAAATTTTTATCATTAGACATCCGTCGATTTTTTAAATTTTTATCCACCTGGATCCACATCTCAAAAAATTATTATATATATATATATATATATATTTTATTTTCCTATTTTATTTTTATTGCAATTTTCTTTAATTTTGATGATTTGGATCTATTACTATATGTATTTATTTTATCTTTTCTACCTGGATTTTTTGGAAAAAAAAGATTACCGCATGATATTTTCTATATTTAATTTTTTTCTTTTTTTACTTTTATCATATGTTATATTTTCCTTTAGATATATTTAATTTAATTTTTTCTTTTTTACTTTTATCATATTTATTCTCTCAGTTTATTCTCAGTTAGTTTTTTAATTGATATCTGTCTACTGTTTAATTATATTTATGTATGGAGTCAATTGTAATTGATATTTCTCTCTTCATATTGCTTACGTCATGCCAATTATAAATGTTACTTCATGCTAATTATGAAGATCAGATGCCTTGCTTACGGATGAATTCATACGTTTTAGAATATTTTCTCGCTTTAAATAACCTGCAAACGGTTTATAAACAGTAGCAAACGAATCAATGTGTAGAATCAAATTATCGTTGCTTCAAATCTCTTCATCTGTGAGGAAATTGTCTAGCATTCGCAATCATATAGGAGGACTGAAGACTGATATTACGTAATTATTCGGTAGTGATATATAAAGGACTGCCAAATTAGGATAGCTTTATATGCCTAAGGTGAAAGGTTAGAGCAGATCTGTGCGTGCGAGATAAACGACTACAAAGGGGTTGATAAAATACAAAGAAAAACACATGTTCAGTAATCTTTGTTTCTACTTTTACATTATGGTGAATTTCTAAGTGTAGCTTTGATGCGGCACAAAGTCGAAATTATAGGAACCCAGTGAGAATCGAACTCTCTATTAGTAGTAATACTACTAGTAAGACTAGCCTTGTCACCACGATAAGGTATTTCAAACGATTTTCTAAACGTAGATGTGGCACAAGCCCGAAATTATGGGGCAGTCGGTGAATATCCGACTCATTATTCAGTCGTAATTGTTCTAGAGAGACAAACTTGCTAACCATGAGACTATGTCTTGGTACCTAAAATTATATATATATATATATATATATATATATATATATATATATATAGAGAGAGAGAGAGAGAGAGAGAGAAACAAACCAGTGCGTATCGAGTTCACTAATCAGTTCTATTCTTTTTTAATCATTTCACCCCAAGTTAGGCGTGTATGCCACTAGACCGCAGGGGGTTACAGGCATTGAAAGATTGAGAGAAAAGATTGGGTATGGTGGTGGGGGCGAGGAAAGGATAAATGTTGAACGGGGTACAAGAAAATAGAAAATGGCCGTTGACGTTGCATTTAAATATTTGAAGATTATAGTTTTCAGTCAAGCAAGGAAACGGAAGGGAGTTCCACAGTCAGGAAGTGTGAGAAAATAAACTGTTGCCGCAGAAGTGGCGGTTACATTTGCCAAATACAACAGTAAAAGGGTGGGACCTAGATGCCAATCTAGTAGCACGCTTAAACTCATATAGTTCAGTCACCAGGAGGATAAAAAATCGTCAGAGCAGTAGCTATGAAAATATTTGTAGAAAAGACAAAATGAAACTACGTCACATCGGTGGGAAAGTGGCAGAAGTCGAGATGCGTGGTCAGGATCGACTATATTGCAGATCTTTTTTAGGATTTAGTTAAGAACCTCGAGATGAGTAGCAGGAGCACCAGACCAGATATAACAACAATATTCAATGCACGGATGGTAGATTTGCAAATGTGCAAGATGAATTCTGACAAGAAAAACCTTTTGGCACGGCACAGTAACCCAACTTTCCTTGAAGCAGATGCAGCTATTCGGTGTAGTCATTCAACTTCAAGTCATTTGAAAACGTGTGGCCATGAAAGCGCAGTGTTTTGCTCCCCAGCTGTCGAGCATCAGCCATGCTGATGGTGGAAAGGAAAGTTATCTATGGTGATTAAATGTGAGCAGTTTTGGTTCGGAGGCATTCCAATTTACGAGCCATTTCCTGCCCGAGTTAACCACAGATTGGAAGTCCTTTTCAAGAGTAGCGGCCAAGCCGACTTTGTCATCTCTGACGGATTTGCTATTGAGACAGGAGTAAATGGTAATGTTACCTGCATAAATGCCTACTTGGGAACTGACGACATCAGGATGAAGATCAGAAACAGCGTAAGCTCCAGGATAGAGCCTTTGGGGACATCCACGTTCGTGTGAAAATACCTGGAAGCGAGACTTTCATTTCACGATTTGAAAGGAACGATTTGTTTATATAAAACAATCGTCCAGTAATACCATAGCCCTGGTGGTTACAAATAAGAACAGCGTCCCAAAACCTGCGAACTGCCTTCGAGATATCTAGAGCTCAAGCTTTGACGTTATTATCAAGAGCTTGATAAGCATATTCAGTTACAGCCATTATAACATCAGCGGTAGACCTAGCAAAACAGACGCCATATTGTTTGTCAGAGAGTAGGTTGTGAGGGGTAAGATGCTTATCCACTTCAACATTGAAACTTTGCCGAAAAGCGATAGGGGATTATTTGGACGTTAGCGACAGGAGTCAGAACCAGAGTTCTTAAAAGCAGGAACTACAGAGGAGGACTTCCAACAAGCAGGAAGCGATGACGCAATAGTTGTAGAGTTTGGAGAGAACTGGAACCACATCGGGAGCACATTTCTTTAGGACGACAGCAGGTATCCCGTCACCTCCGCTTGCCTCCAAGACCAGAGACGGGGTTATGCGCATTATCACGCATTAAAGCCTCTGTTCCTGGGAAGGAGGGGAATCAGGTGTGGGTACTCCAAATGTGACGAGTGTTGAGTTGGAAGAGAATTTCCGAGCAAAGCATTGAACCTTAACTGCTGTAAATGGCAATGCTTCTAACTGATTGAGTAGCAGGATTCAGAACATGCTGTTGTTCAACAGACTCTTGCAGAGCCGCCAAGGATCTCTAGAACCGAACATGCAAGTTGCTATACGTAGTTTCATTCTATCAGCAAACAGTAACTTCGCTTCTTTGAGGACACGCTTGCAGTTGTTACGAGTATAGACGAAGAGACATCTGTTGCAACCATAAGTGTCGCTCTGGTACAGTCGGAAGAAGCGATTCCTCTGGGCCGAGCATGCAGGTGAGAACCAAGATGGTTTAACTTGGCATTTCCTTTCTGGAATGAAAGCATCGATGCCGGCTCTCACCTAGGAGCAGACCACAGACTCACATTTATAAGCAGGATGATTAAAAAATGCATTCGCAGGGACGTCTCGAACAAAATCATGGAACAAGTTCCAATCCGTTCGTTAATAACAGAATGTTATTCTGTTGGTAGGAGGTTTTTAGGTTAATTGGGGAACGGAAAGAGATGTTTACAGACACTACTCCATGATCAGAGTTGCCAAGAGGGTAGAGCTGCATAGTATGGCATGATATAGAGGTAAAAAAGATATCGAGAAGAGAAGTGTGTCTGTCAGGGTTACTGGGGAAATACGTGGAGAAGTTCATCACTTGCGTGAGAGATTGAAAGAATGAAAAGTTAAGGGTTTGGATGCTAGCGGGGGTCAGTAACAGAGTGTTTAAACTACCTGGCATGGTAGGCATTAAAGTCACCGAACACAAATATATTTGCAGACGGGTATAGGGAGATGGCCTTGTCTATATTATCGGAAATACTATACAGCAAGCAACAGTCATGAGAGGAAGGGGAACGGTAGAAAAAGATAGCTGACAGAATTAAGTAGAGAGATTCGGGGACACATGTAAGAGTGGTGTGAAAATTCAAGAGAGAGTTCCCTAGAAAGCGGTAGATGTTCGCGAATATAAACTCCTAGGCCATGCATGTGGACATTGGAGTCCTTCCTTAGGAGATGAATATAGCAAGGAATCGAGAAATCAGAGGAAGGAATTGAAGATTATTCTAGTGAAACAGGTTTGCTAAACATGAGACAACGACTCGGTCCTTAAAATGATTTTCTAAGCGTACCATAGATGTGGAACAAGGCCGAAAATATAGAGGTACCCAGTGAGGATCGAATATCTAGTCGTAATTGTTCTAACGAGACAAGCTTAGTAACCATAAGACCGCGTCTCGGGGCCTAAAATGATTTTTTGGGCGTACCATAGATGTGGCACAAGGCCGAAATTATGGGTACCCAGTGAGGATCGAACTCAATATTCAGTCGTAATTTTTCTAACGACACAAGTTTACTAACCGTGACACCACGTCTCAGCGCCTAAAATAATTTTATAAGCATGGCTTAGAGGTGACACAAGGCCTAAAGTATGGGGTACCCAGTGAGAATCGAACTCACTACTCAGTCGTAATTGTTCTAGCGAGACAAGGTGCCAACGACGCCTACATTATGATGATTAGTAACATTGTTTTATGCTAATTATAAAAGTGGGGCTAGTAGAAACGCTTAGAAAATGTGCGTTAATCGTTATTCGTTATACTAGTTCGATTTGAAACCCGTCCGCCTGCAGTAGCTAAAATTAGCCACGGGGATGTAGCCACGGGGTATGTATTTTTTTTTCTTTAGATTTATTTTTTCTTTCATTTAAATATACAGCTTTTATCTCTTATTTATTTACCCCACTTTCGATTTTTTTTTTTCTTTTCGAAATCGTTTTTTTTTTTTTCACCTCTCTCCCAATCACTTGCCACTATAACATTTCATTTTAGATTTTTTCACTTTTCTGCTTGCAATTTCTGTTCTTCACCTGAACGCCGATAAGTATTATTTTTTTGTTTCTTTTTCATTTCACCAGCTTCCACTGACCGATTCGATTTTTTTCCCATCTAACATTTTTCTCTAACACATCTTCAGAATATTAATTTTTTTTTGACAACGTCATATTAAATATTAAAAATAGAAGTCTTAGAAATAGAAAATCTAATCGCTAAGTTTTCATTTTCCCGCCCCGAAAACAGGAAAGTTATTTCAGTAAAGATTATTTCATAAAACTTTGGCGTATAAAGACGAATCTAGCCATACAAATATATGTACATAATTGCGTAAGTCGAGTTGGTTCGCTACTTTCCATGTATATGTAGTTGCGAGCGATAGACATTTCAGTTAATACATGCTAATACAAATATACGTATATATCAATACCCTTGTTTATACGCACACACGCACACACACATATATATGCATCTGTGTGTGTGCACATCAAGTACTTATGTATATGTGTATGTGTTTATGTCACAATATCAGGGCACTGTTTTTTAGTGTTTAGCTGAATCTCGACATCATAATATTCAATCTATGTGATTAACATTCAACACTGAATTAAGTGCGTTAACAGCGGAGGATATTATCTTGAAAATGAATATTTTTTGTAGTGCAAAATAAATATATTTTCATCATTACGCTATAAAATATTTAAAATTAATACACACACAGATATATACATACATATATATATATATATATATATATATATATATATATATATATATATATATATATATAGAGAGAGAGAGAGAGAGAGAGAGAGAGAGAGAGAGTAGATAGATAGATAGATAGATAGATATAGATAGATAGATAGATATAAGTGAACACTGAGGTCAACACCCAGCGGGGAAAAGTCTGTTTTATCCTTAAACGGAATATTCATGCCAT